>VDFB02115610.1:0-11642 GCA_007258455.2 Sequoia sempervirens | reverse complement strand
TTCACCAAAATATGGGATTATCCCATTCAACTTCTAAAAAAAAAGTGAAGTTGTTCTTGTTGTTCTTTTGAATGGAGAACAGAAGGAATGGAAGGTGCAATGTGTTATGAAGAGCAATACACCTACCTTTAGTGCGGGGTGGAGATATTTTACACGGGCTAATAATATAAAGGAAGGAGACATTTGTATTTTTGAGCAGCTGGACAACGATCAAAGCAAATTTATGTTCAGAGTTCATATCTTTCCTCATGCAAACAAAGCTCCTTTTCAGGAGGAGGAGGAAAACCAGGCCGACGATCAAAGGAAACCTTTGTTCAGAGTTCATATCTTTCCTCATGCAAACAAAGCTCCTCTTCAGCAGGAGGATGAGGAAAACTCTGGGGAATAAAATTATACAAGAAAGGTCTTCTAAGATGGTGAAATCTACCTTTCATTATTCAAAGTTATTTTTCAAATACATTTTGAATTACATAATTTTTATTTTAAATGTAAGTCTTTTTCATATTAAGTATAGAATGGATAGTTACATATTGTTGTTGGCGCAACTTTTCACTATAAAGTCCCCTGGGTACAGTTACATATGTTCCACACATAATTCTTTTCTGTTAAATACAGCTTATAAGTTCATGGTATGTTCATTTCAAGGTAGACTTACAGAGTTAAATGAAATGTTAGTTTCCATCTAATGGTTAAGAAATTATGGAATGTAAATAAACTACACATGCTGGTAAGATAAATTCTCTGGTTTCTTTCTTTTTCATTATTATTTTTCTGTAAATTAACAAGAGGATCTAAAAGTAGAGGTATAACAACCTACAATTATGCAAAATATTAAATAGTTTTTTATTATTCATTTTACTAATGGATGGATCTCAAATTGTAGACTTATGATTATTCTATGTTTCATTGGTCAAGAGAAAGGATAGTTCCTTTGGCCTATAGCTACCATGTTGAAAATCTTATAGTTTGTCTAGTGCAAGGGTATTACTAAGCTAGTTTCTTTCTTTGGTATCTCACTTATCTATGTCTAAATTTTAGTCATATATGCAGATCAGTTCTATTAGGTAGTTTTGATTGACAATGGCTCATTGACCATGTATGCAAATACTCATGTTACATAGTAAAAGCCTCATACTTTGTGATGGTGTTTATCATGAGTCTACAATGACTGTGATTTCTAGTTTCTTCTTGTTTTATCATTAATCTTTTATTATCAATAGATAATATATGTAAAATATTTTTATTAATTAATACAAAGGGAGAGGGTCGTAACCCTCACTTTAACTATAAAAGCTAAAATAAAACAAAACACATAGTTAATGAATAAAATCATTCTTAAGTAAATAAAAACAACTTTTCAAATAAAAATAAAGCAAACAATGTAAATGAAATAAATTAATTCTTCGAAATTAAAATTTATGTGTTATATAGTAAAATAGTATATATATCTCAATATATAGTTTATAGGAATAAAATATATAATATATTATTACAGAGAAATAAAATTATAATATACATTTAACTATAGTTTATAGGAATAAAATTTAGAATATTATTATAGAGAAATAAAATACACTTCCTATTTAATTTAATGTCTAATTGAATTTAGGTAATAACTATATTTAGGCAGTTCACCTAAAATATCTTTATCATTATTATTGAATTCAAGTCTTGGAGAAAATTTATAGCTTGAAAAGAAAGAGTGAAAGAGATAGCTTCAAAATCCTAAGTATTCAGATAATTCTAGTTTAACTGGAAGTTTGGAAGTGGATGTTCTGCACCTTAATTCTGACCAATCCTCCCCAAATGCAATCAAATGATCATGTGATTGTCAATTTTGATCACCTAAAGCGATCTGATGTTAATAGTGGTTTCCAATCAAATGATCTCCAAGAATTAATTAGAGCACCAAAATCTCCAATTGTATTACTAGGAAAAATTAAATTAGAACTTATCACTAGGATTATTTTTCGTGTGAAGATTAACCCAATCTACATGGTTCTTGGGTGGCATTAAATTAGTTTCTTGTAGATGCGGGTAGGAAAAAGAGTGGATTTGCCTCAAATGAACACCAAAATATTTATTTACTTTTTTAGGTCATCAAAATTCACTAGATTCATTTTGGATTCTGTAATACTTGTGAAATATGGTTTTGGTTTGCCCAAATCAGCCTGGGTTGAGCTCACAATGATTCTCTTGCCTCCTAAGAGATTCCACAGTTGTATCAACCCTGATCACAAAACAGGTTTGAATTGGACTGAGACATGGTTGCATATCCCACATATCTAGTACATAGCACCAATGTCATCCAGCTACAAACAAACTTTAAATTGTGGTAGCATAGTGATCCATACTCTAATATTTTCTAGTAGGTTTAGGTTCTACCATTTCTTGTGCTACCTAAGAGTTCTTGATACCATCTATAGTATTTGTGTTAATTTTAAAAGAAACATAGAACAAATCAATAACTAAATTTGCAGAAATAAAATAATGAAATTAGAACAACACAATGTTGATGTGTGTTTTGTGACACACCAAACACTCTAGAATAAAGAGTCCAAAGACGCTCTGTCCTCTCTTGAAAAACTATTGCGTATGCTAAGATTGCATCAAAGATCGTATGGTAATTCCAATGTTTCTGAAGTCAAGTCTTGATGTGTGGATAAGCTCAATGGGCGTTGTGATATGCTGGTAACACAAAGGGACCTATCTTTGACAAATTACTCAAAAGTGAGCACTTAGGTGGATTTGACGTTGAATGCTCTATTATTTTTTTTGGATTTCTGATTTTGAGATTCTAAAACAAAGGGAAAAAGGATAAGGGGTTTTAGAAGTCCTATACTAGGGTAAGTGCACATTTGAAGCTCCTAAATGCAGCTCCCCCAAACACTCTCTTGATGTGATCCTTCACACCTGAAGAAAGGCGATCTTAAAGAGGTTTTCGTCTCAACAAGTCAAAATATAGCTCAAAGCCAAACTCCAAACCCACAACATCAAAATAATCAAACATCCATTTGTAAAAGAGAGCTCCTCAATCTCTTTTATAACTCTTGTAAGAGAGTTCATTCATTCACCTTGCCAATGTGGGATAAACAAAATCACTTTTTTTTTTTCCAGCAACCGTTAAATCCACCCACTTCCAAAAGCTTTTCTTTTAATTTAATTTTAAATCCTTCTTCAACTTGGGCGCCCAAAGAGGAGGTATTAAAATAAATCTTTTAATATCAACTCAACTTTAGCCTTTTTAAATAAAATTAACTTCTTTTATTATTTAGGCATCCATCCCCTTTTCGCAATATTAAATACTTTAAAATTACTTTAAGTCATTGACTAGGTGCCATAGTACTTTTTATGTCCTCTCAGGACCCACAATGATTAAATATAAAGTTACTTTATATAAAACCTTTTTTCAAAACATAAAATAAATATTAAATTGATTTAGCCTTAATAACTTTATATCAACTGAATTTTGTGTTGTAGTGACCCGCCTGACTGGGACCCATTGACCCAAAGTACTAAAAATAGTAAACCTTGCCCTAAAGCTTGAACTGAAAAGAAGCTGAAATGCTCAAAAGGGCTCTCCAAAGACCAAAACACTACATCAAACCCCCTGCTAAAAATAGCACTTACTAATAATAGTAAGTATGCTTGAATCATCCCAACTAAAAGAGGACGTCATAAAAATGGGGACATTACACAAGTCCTTGGAGTGATTTCATACATGAATCACTATTAGGCTGAACTGTTGAAATTTTAGATTGATACCAAGATTACATTTGTGCTGAAGGGGTGTTGCATCATTTTCATTGTTGGTTGTGGAAATCTTTGTTGTTTTAGGGCTATTTTAGGGTAAAAATTAGCTTGTGATTCTCTGAACGGAGCCACACTAATTTAAGGGAAAATCATTGCTTATTTGTAGGGTTTGAAACTTTGAACTGCCCAATCTGGTTGTCGAGAGTTTGGAGAAGGGTGCCATCATACTTAAACTCATCTGCTTCATTCCTTCAGAAAATCGCAGGAACCTTGCTGAAGTTTGGGCTGTCGTACTTTTGTTAGGATTAGCTATAGATTATTTCTGATTTCAGTAGTCTTCATTCATCATTTGAGTAGCCAATTACATGTATTAGATTGTTGTTTGTGGTATGCAATAAATATATAATTCAGGACTATTATTTCAGATTTGCAAGCATATTGTATTTAATTCGGCAATAACTAGTAAGGATTTCATATTGGAAAATACATTATAACTTCCTGTGCAAAATCATTAGTTAGGACTTAGGATTTGATATACATATCATTCATATCCCAAGAAAAAATTTAGTGGGGGATATTACACGCTACATATCTTCATGTACTAGCATCCCATTCAAGTATGCATAATTAGTTGCCAAAGTCATAGTTACAAACTCATCGAGAGATAAAATCATAGCTAAGATGCTTGCCCATTTATTCATGAGATAAAATCACAGCTTGAGGAAGATATGGTAGAGTTATGTCATATTTAGTAGAGTTTAGTGAGAGAGGCTCTTCATAAGCATTTTTGGATCTAATATCTCTCGTTTTAGGTGAAAAACCCTATAAGTGCAAGAGAAGCATTAGGTTCCCAAAAATCTATGTCATAGGGTAGACAAGATGGAAAGGGTAATTTGGAGTACTCTTGAGGGATGAGCAAGTCCTTTGACCCATGTGACATAGTATCAATTCCATTACACATGTACAAATGCACATGCCCTGTGCACAAAGAACCCATTCCTTTGTACACCTTGGAAGATGTATAGGATTAAGGGGGTTGACTAGTGGTTGGTTGTGCAAGTGGGATATTAAATAGCTAAGTGGTCTTAGCCCACTTGATGAAAAGTGTAGAAAATAGGTAATCAAATAATTATATTATTTATTTAATTTTTTGGATGAGGGTGAGTAACTTAGATAAGTGAAGAATTAGATTTGTTTATCTAAGGTGGAATATATGAGAGAGATGATTAAATGGTTTAGGTTAGAAATAAGCTCGGAATGAATAATTACTTTATTAATTAAGTAATATTATAGTATTTAATTAATACAGGGATGAAAATTGGATAATCAATTGAATAATAAGGGTTGTATTTGATCAAATGTAGAAGAAAAAACGAGATAAATAACGATGGCCAATTTTATGTGTCTATAATAGATATTAAAAAAATTATACAAAACTAGACACATTCATCAAATTACAAACATTCAATTTTTATGCTTTAAATTGTAGATTTGATGCAAAAATTCCCATAGGATTAAATCAAGAAATCATTAAAAGAGAACAATATGAATTGTAGAAACTTGATAATGAATTCATTAATTAAACCCATTGTGCAACATATAGTGAGAGTCAAGCAAATTGGATTTATAAAAGGAAGATTTATTCTTGATAATCTTATGTTGGTATGGGAGACTATAGAATGGGCCCAACAATCATACCAAAACATACTTGTGGTTAAGCTCAATTTTGATAAATCGTATGATAGAATTTGTTGGTGTTTCATTCTTAAAATGTTGTAGTGGTTGGGTTTTGGTCCAAGGATTTAAAAGCATGTTTCAATGTTATTTAAAGATGCAAATTCTCATCTTGTAATTAATAACTCTATTTTAGCTCCCTTTGAGCTACAACATTCTATAAGACAGGGGTGTCCTCTATCTCATTTAAATTTATATGTGCTCACTGTTGATGCACCGAGATATCTTCTTCAAAAGGCCAATCAAATGAAACTTATTAGAGGTATTTCCATTCCTCAGGGAAAGGTGGTCACTAACTCACATTTTGTTGATGATAACATGATATTTTTGCAAAATTTTGAAGAGGAACTGAACAATACATTAGAAATCTTGGAATTGTATTGTGTTGTTTCGGGATCTCAACTATCTCATAATAAAACTAAGTTTTTGATGTCACAAGGTGGCTCTATTCCACATTGGATTCACAAAGAATGGAAACCTATCAATCATGGGGAGATAACAAGATATTTAGGCATTCCCTTTGGTATAGGGTACTCACTTTCAGATATGTGGAGATGGTTTCTAGGTAAATTAAAAAATATTTTTTTTACTTGGGGTAATAAATTTTTATCCTTGGCAGGTAAGATCCAGGTTGCCAACAATTTTTTAATTGCTACTAGTGTTTACTACTCATCCTGTTAGCTGCCTTACATGTATGGTTATGAAGAATTAAACAAGATGATTCAAAAATTTCTCTAGTCCAAATGGGATGGTAATGTAGGTTTCATTTCCTCTTCTTGGTCCCATTGTATTCAACCATGAACTAATGGAGGACTCAATCTCCTATACCCCAAAAATCAAGGGCTTTGCTTCGCTGCAAAGTGGATTGTTAGAGCTGCTAATGGTGATGAACCATGGAAGATTTTAGTATGACATCAAATTATGGAGGTTGTTGTTAAAAGTAAGTGGCAAACAGTAAAATGGTTACATAAGATTTTAATGTCTCCCTTTTTGAAAATTAGAGCTTCCTTTCCTCTTTAATCTAATTGGAGAGCTTGGCAACAAGTTTGTCACTTCCTAAGATGGAATAATGCTTCCTTACAACATGGTTTTAGTTTTTCCTCAGCTTCAATTTGGTGGAATAGAGTTATTAATTACCATAATTCGCCACTTGCTATTAGCTTTCCAAGGCATGCTTATTACTTGTTTAAAAAGGGAATTCATAAGTTCAAAGATATTTGAGATTTTAATTCCTTTGATTGGGCCTCTTGGCCATATCTCAAGGAACTTTATTCTTTGTAATTTGCTTTGATTCAATATATATAAAAAAATAAATTTGTAGAAACTTGATATCATTAATTTAAATTCTGTATAACATAAAAAAATATTTCTACATTATTATTCTCAAAATCAATTACCTTATTACTATTGAATCCTAAATTAAACATTTCAGTTTATAAATCAAAACATTGTTTCATTAAAAATAAAAATAATTTAATTTGTACTTGATAGTATGGATTTATTTAATTAGCCTAGAATTATATAAAAATGTATTGTATTCCTTTACAAATCAAAACTTTTCCTTTATGTATTTGAATTAAAAAATACAATTGTTTTTTTTTTAGAATCATAAATACAATGTTTCTTCTAGGTGTTCCCTGTCGCAGGGCGCCCACCATGGGTTCGACTCTCCGGCGCTCCCGTGGTACCGGTTGGTGTGTCCCGCCAGCACTGCCGGTCATGGTAAAAAGTGTACCGGCGGTGGGGGGTTATAGGGGGGGCCATGCTGCACCCGATTCCCCTCCCTAAAAAATTAAAAAAATTAAAAATAAAAATACAATGTTTCTTCTTTTTGAATGCGCCACTTGTTCCTCGATACTTTGTCAGCAAATTTTAAATTTTAAGACATAATTACATCCAGTTCGCAATAAATTTTAATTTTATTATCATTCACAACTAATCGAGTTTGAATCTGTTACAATCCTAATCACTAATGTCCAAGAAAAAGAACAAAATGCTGCCAAAACCAAAGTAGTTGTTAATTTTCCTTTTTAAAGTCTATCCTACCGCCTTGAAATACATGGAGAGAGACCTGTGATGAATTAAATGGGAAGTTACTTTATAAAATGAATGAAAAGGTTCCTATAAATCATAAAGATATTCTATAAGCAGGAAAAAGCTATTGGCAACTTTAAATGAACTCCGGTGACCGACGATACTCAAGTTCATTGTATCTCCATTAATTGTTTTTTTGGGAACATTATCTCTCAGATCTCATAATTCACACACGACCTACTATTTATGACTCAAATACAACATTAGTACCACGTTATAGCCCTAAGTGATGTGATTAATTTGCTAAAAATAAAATGGGAGGTGGTCCAACTCCATGCGTATTGTCTAAGGCCTCTAGAGCTTGTAGACATGTCACAACAAGCGCCTCCAAATGGTTACTCTATCAAACTTGTTTGTCAGAAATTCAAACCTCTCTATGAGGAAGTCCTTCACATGCCAGAGCAAGAATCCTTCACAGTATACGATCTGTACGCCTCGCCAATACTGCCATTCTTTTCTTCACTGATCTAATTCTACTTGACTTAACTTCAAGTGCATGTCATTCATTCATTCAGACTTTGCCTGTGTTGTTGATATACTGTGTTTCAGGATTTTAAATGTGCTTTTGAGGCTATCTGTATAAGCTTTGCATCATGGAAGATGAAGAAACTGGGGAGCTTTTCATAGCATGGAGGACGTGCACTTTGGAATGTCTTAGAAAACATGGTAAATACCATGACAAAACAAACAATGGTTTAGTGGTTGATTTGGTTTCTGATGAGCAAAACAACGACACATCTGAACCAGCGGCTACCTCTTTTCTTGGTAAGAAAAAGTTTTGTCCAACTTTATTAAATTTTTAAGCTCCATAATTTATTTGATCTTTCAAAATAGGCATTTAGATCCTATTTTTATCAGGAGAACTGGTGTAACAACAAAGCTAATTTGCTGCAGGTTGTTCATCTAAGAACCATGGAGAGTGTGTCTCCTCTACTGCTCCCTTCAAATCAGATAGGCCCTTTCATGAAATGGTTATGAAATCACGGAACGTAAATGAACCACACGTGCTAGTGAGATCAAATTCTCTGCTTTCTTTTGTTATATATATTTTCAAATTTTCATTAGGAGTAGAGGATCTAAAACAGAGGCATTTAACAAGCTCACAATATGCAAGGCATAATATGGAAATCTGCATTTGTGTGAATTGTGAAGTTTAAGAATGTATTAAATCAATGATCTTTTGGGTTAAATTACTTAGTTTTTGGCATGGTTTGGCAATGCAGGAGTTCACCAAAATATCGGATTATCCCATTCAACTTCCAAAACAAAAAAGTGAAGTTGTTCTTGTTATTTTGAATGGAGAACAGAAGGAATGGAAGGTGCAATGTGTTATGAAGAGCAATATGCCTACCTTTAGTGCGGGGTGGAGATATTTTACACGGGCTAATAATATAAAGGAAGGAGACATTTGTATTTTTGAGCGGTTGGACAACGATCAAAGCAAATTTATTTTCAGAGTTCATATCTTTCCTCATGCAAACAAAGCTCCTTTTTAGGAGGAGGAAAACTGGGCCGACAATCGAAGGAAACCTATGTTCAGAGTTCATATCTTTGCTCATGCAAACAAAGCTCCTTTTCAGCAGGAGGAGTAGGAAAACTCTGGGGAATAAAATTATACAAGAAAGGTCTTCTATGATGGTGAAATCTACTTTTCATTATTCAAAGTTATTTTTCAAATACATTTTGAATTACATAATTTTTATTTTAAATGTAAGTCTTTTTCATATTAAGTATAGAATGGACAGTTACATATTGTTGTTGGCGCAACTTTTCACTATAAAGTCCCCTGGGTATAGTTACATATGTTCCACACATAATTCTTTTCTGCTGAATACAACTTATAAGTTCATGGTATGTTCATTTCAAGGTAGACTTACAGAGTTAAATGAAATGTTAGTTTCCATCTAATGGTTAAGAAATTATGGAATATAAATAAACTACACATGCTGGTAAGATAAATTCTCTGGTTTCTTTCTTTTTCATTATTATTTTTCTGTAAATTAACAAGAGGATCTAAAAGTAGAGGTATAACAAGCTACAATTATGCAAAATATTAAATAGTTTTTTATTATTCATTTTACTAATGGATGGATCTCAAATTGTAGACTTATGATTATTCTATGTTTCATTGGTCAAGAGAAAGGACAGTTCCTTTGGCCTATAGCTACCATGTTGAAAATCTTATAGTTTGTCTAGTGCAAGGGTATTACTAAGCTAGTTTCTTTCTTTGGTATCTCACTTATCTATGTCTAGATTTTAGTCATATATGCAGTTCAGTTCTATTAGGTAGTATTGATTTCTAGTTTCTTCTTGTTTTATCATTAATCTTTTATTATCAATAGATAATATATGTAAAATATTTTTATTACTTAATACAAAGGGAGAGGGTCATAACCCTCACTTTAACTATAAAATCTAAAATAAAACAAAACACATAGTTAATGAATAAAATCATTCTTAAGTAAATAAAAAAAACTTTTCAAATAAAAATTGATGAGGGCGTAGCCCGAGACTTAGAAAATAACCCAAAAACAAGAGAATAATTTTATTATTCAGAAAATGGAGCTTCTTACATGCAGAGGATCTGAAATCTCGAAATTCTACAGCACATGCAAGTTACAGAACGCTACAGAATAACCCTTTCGCAATATGCGAGCTTGTCCCCAAAATGTTACCCAAAAATTAGAAATTCGTGCATAAATAGAGATCCTCATTAGTTTGGAGCCAAAAGAACATTCAATTTTGGGTTTAGGCTATTTGGTGTCGAAAATTTACAACATGAAGTTCAAATTTGAAAAGAACATTTGCAATTGTATCTTCTAGAAAGTGTGCCAACTTCCCGGGGTCATAACTTTTGATCCAGGACTCTGATTCATGAACTGTTTGAATCGTTGGAAAGGTGTCAAAGTCAATAACACACTCAAAATCCACTACGCCAATTTCAGCAAGTTTTGGGGTCGATCCGGGAGCTCTAAGTGCCTCAAATCTAAATTGGAAGATTTTCAGGTGTAAATCTGGAAAACGAAAACTACAATATCTTTCAACCCAAGAACCGAAAATAAAACCCGTAAATTGGGAATTTCATTATGATGAAAAGGGTATCCAAAAATGTAAAAACATCTAAAGACTGAGAAACTTGAAATTTAACTATTTTTGGGTGATGCAAGATTGCTCTTACACCATTGGATGGTCCTGCATCAGACACCCAGGGTAATTTGAGAAGTGACCCCATCACGTCTTAGATGGTTGAGGAAAACCCAATTGGTCAACCACTACCTTAGATAGTCAGGATGAATCTTCTACAGGCCTTCCTTTCCATTTCACCAGATATTCTTCATACTGCCTGTTTCTGGTACTCCTTCCCACATGACTATCCAAGATTACTTCAATGTCCTCCCTTTCTGAAGTAGGTGCTGGAATGCCATATTGCCCTATTGCTGGTGCTTCCTCCGTTCCACCTTCATGACACTCTGTCAAATTTGAAATGTTGAACACAGGGGAAATGTTGATTCCATCAGGCAACTCTACCTCATATGCATTCCCTGAATCATGCTTCTTCAAAATCTTACAGGGACCAAATTTCTTCATCTTCAATTTGTTATATGTTCTGACTGGAAACCTTTCTTTCCTCAAGTGGACCGTCACTTCATCACCAATCTGAAACTCCTTATACCTCCTCTTCTGATCTGCCTTAGCCTTATACTGCATATTCATCTTGTTAATATGTTCTCTTACCTTCTCATGTATATCCTTGATGTGTTCTACAAAATCTTCAGCTTCAACACTTATTTTCTTCTCTTGGTCCATCTTCCTCAATTCTGGAGCTGTTCTAGGGCTACCTCCATACACAATTGGAATGGTGATCTACCAGTGTTTCTGTTGACAGAATTGTTGTAAGAGAATTCTGCCTGGGGTAAGATCGAGTCCCATCCCTTGGGTTTATCTCCCACCAAACATCTCAGTAGGTTACCCAGACTCCTATTAACAACCTTTGTCTGCCCATCTGTTTGTGGATGGTGTCCACAACTAAACTTCAACTCTGTCTTTAGCTTCTTCCACAA
>VDFB02115609.1:0-47673 GCA_007258455.2 Sequoia sempervirens | reverse complement strand
TTTAAGATACTAATTTCATCATGTTTTGATTGTAATATTCCAATATATTAGTATAGACACACTTTGACTACTTTGCATTCAAGAAACCATTGCCATATATTGGAAACATATGCCCAAATCATCAAATCTTTCACAATCTACCTTCAAAACATTACCAAGCATAGACACAACTGTGGAATAACAAATGAGACTACTCCCAAGCACTTAACAACATTCCTTTCATTGTTTCTACATATTCTCAAGCCTATTTTGATCTTTTTCAACATACTCTAAAATTTTATACACTTATTTCACAAAATAGAGTATTTACTCTAGGATCTAACCGGATTTAGGTATGGAGTTCCAAAGATAAATACCGTGATTGATGTTAAAGACTAAGGAATTTGTATGTACAGTGATAGTTGTATTTAGATTTGTGACAAACTTGTTTGCATAGTGGTAATGGAATATCATCACTACTTGGGTATAGGGACAGTTTATATTGTTTTGATTGAGTTATGCTTCCAAAGCTTTCAATTAGTTAATTTGACAACTTAGCACTTTTTGCACAGGTAAAATTATTCGTCATAACGAAGAAATGAACTGTTAAAGGGAAAAAACTAATAGATGATAAGCTCCAAGCCTTAAGAGATAAAAATAACAAACGAATGAGGGAATATCATGAAAAGAAAAAATTGGGAATGATTGATGAAAACAAGCCAGTTGAAGAGGAACTTCAACCGTCAAAAAGAGAAAAGAAATTAGCAACACAAAGGGAATGAATGCGAAAGAGTCGTACTAGGGTAGATGTAGATATCATAGTTGAAGACACACCCTCTACCGCAAGTGAAGATGAAGGGAAACCATTACACACAAGCGAATATGGAGGGACACCATCTACCACAAGTGGGTATGGTTGGACACCTTCCACCACATCTGAAGTTGAGAGTACATCATCACTCGAAATTGAGGAACAAGGTACGCCATCATCCCCACGTGAATCTCAAGGTATGTCTTCTATTCCACCCTCGATCGAAGGTATGCAATATAGCCCACCTCAATTAAATATTGATGAAATTGGTAATGTAGAGATGTGTGTACCTAAGAGAACACCACCTAGAATTTTTCATAGAAAGCCAAAGTTTTTGATTAATATTGATGAGGATATTTTGCAGCACATGGAAGGTAAGATTCTAGAACACACTTGTAGAAGATATGCTGATAAGATTTGGAAAATGTTCTTTGAAAGGCTAAATGAGACTGCAAGATGTCAACTATTTGTTCAAATGATGCGGGGTTTAAAGTACAGAAACATCATGAAGACTCTTGGGTTGAGAACATCGAATGCATCAAGTGAAAACACTATTGTGAAGAATCTAATGGATGCTTATGACACTGTGGGTAAGACTTCATGCTCAAAGGATAGTAATGTCACACGACGTGTCATTACATCAACTGTGGTAAGCTATCAAACAAAGAGATCTTGCCTCATTAAAAAGACAAGTGAACAAGGGAATCTTTAGTAGAAAAAAATCCTTTATCAAGAGCCATTCAAAGGCAACAAAGAATTTGATGGCATCAATTCAAATGAATTATGGCATTCTTGGGGAGACTCCCATGAAAAGATAAAATAGTTGTTGAAGCATTGAGAACACTAATTGAAGAGTATTGGAAGAATAACACAAGGCCATCTTCGAATCAAAAGGATGTCGAAGAAGGAGAATCGGTAGTCGAAACCGTGAGCTACATCTAAAGAATTTTTTGGATATGACTCAAACCCAATTTTTTCATTAATTTCAAAATGATTATCCTCAAATTAGTATTTCTCAAATATTTCTTGAAATGATTAAACCTTTTTATGTCAAGATAGATCACACATGCACTACTTGTTGTTGTAAACTACATATTGAATTCTCTAACCATTATGATGTTTATCGCTCTATATGTTTAGATTTGCATGTTTTGCAGGATTGTGGCTTAGAAAACCCACCAACATCTTCAAGAGAGTTCTTATCAAAAAATTTATGTGAAATAGAGGATGGCCAAATATTCTATAGGACAACATGCTTGGATGGTTCATGCGAGCATTGTGGTGGCTTGCAACGAATGCTAGCATGTCAACATATGGAAATCACATATGAGGTGGGACAAAAACTAGTAGAGTTCGAGAAGTATAAAACAGTAGCATATGCTACAAAAGATGGGTCCAAGCAAAAGGTGTGGAGTTGGTTATTCAAAAAATTCTAGTGTATCAGTTCATGTCCATGTTTCGTGAGAATCTAGTGTATGAGTATGCAAGGCATACCCATAGAGCCCGATGGCTGGACATGCAATTCAAGCTATGCAAGGACACCTTTCCACTTGGCAACATAGTATCAGTGGTTGAATTTACAGAGAACTACACTCTGTAGCCACAGCGTGAGGTGCAGTCATAGTATTACAACTCCACACAGGTTTCGATATTTGTGCACATAGCATTCATACATGCAACTAATAGTACATAGGACAAAAGGAAGGTATTGAGGGAGTATCACTTTTATATTAGTGATGATCGCACACATTCTCCAGAGTTTGTGCAAGGTTGCTTCCAGATGTTCTACAACCATTTGGATCAGAGGGGAATATCATATGATCGGCATATAATATGGTCAAATAATTGTGCAGCACAGTTCAAGAATGCGTGCATGTTCTACTAGTTGCAGGATGCATCTCACTACACGTGTTCAACATATGTGGAACTTTGTGAAGTCAACATGGAAAGGGGAGCATACTGATGTAGGAGCATATGGAAAGAGCATTGAAGCACAAGAAGAGTTAAAGTATCAAGACAAAGGCATTACTGATGATGCAAGATCAATCACGAGTGGTGTAATCCTTTGATGGGTCCAGTAATGAGGTACGCTCGGCTCAGAGGATTTTTGGTTGATGGATGATACTAACATTGCGCCATATGAGGATTGTTGTACATTAACATGATCGAGTGAGCTACACTCTTTCCTTAGCTTAAATGCAGGTTCATGGAGTATTGATACATGTAAGATGGCATACTTTTGTTCTTCGCGTACAATGCAGCTCTGTGTCGATTTGTGGAGTCGTGAGCAATAATGTCACATGTTATTCGTATTCACTTCACATCGTGATTTCCTCCTCGATGGCATTGAACTAACACGATGGAATCACAAATGACTATAACCATGCATCGATCTAGTTCAACTAGGTAATATATCTACTTGCTTAGTATTTGAAATTCCATATTGTTATCTTACTTTTTACTATATTCATAATGTTGACTAATTTCAAGAGATATGACGCACATATAAATGCAGGGCATGTTTATGTAGTTATTGCAGATGAAGACAACGAAGAAGGTATAGACTATTACTTGTGTCGTTGTGTTGAGGTAAAAAAGAAATTGGAAGCCCCAATTGTAGATGGAGAAAACATTGAATACCCTACAGGATCAGTTGTTCTTATTGGAACATGGCCTGCCATGCACCTTAATATAAGAGTGTTAAACATTGGTTGTTTGAGGAATTTGACACATCGTAATATTCTTCATTAGTCAAACCTTGTCATGGCATCCAATGTTCATTTGACCAAATATAAGGGTAGATCTTTGGAACAAGACCTTGTGGAAGGTCCGTGAGTCTGATCATGAGGCAATACTTGACACAATAAAGAGTAGAGCAGACCCGGATGGTTCATTGGATTAATTTGTAAGTATATGCACAACTGTTCTTATTAATTTATACTTGATGGTAAAATTTGTTAGTCTCATTTTTTTATGTTAATAAATGCATATTTAATGTCTTCCCATTCTTGTAGTTTCGAAGGCGTCTGGCATTATGCTCTGATGGATGTTTATACCCTGCTCCAAAGCTCCCATTTTGGCATAGGTTATGGAATTTGGCTTCACACCTGCTAATTGCATTTGCTTGAAAGTTTCTAAAGCCTTTTCAACAAATCCATTTTGTGTATATCCTGCAATCATCGTATTCCATGAGATGGCATCTCTTTCAGGAATTTTGTCAAACAGTTCACAAGCCTTGTCTATGCTTCCACATTTTGCATACATGTCTACTAGGGCAGTTGCAACTACAACATCTAACAAAATTCCTCTATTATTTATTCTTTGATTGATGTTCATACCCTGTTCCAAAGCCCCCATTTTGGTACAAGTAGGAAAGATGTTGGCAAAGGTTGTGGAATTTGGATTTATACCTACCAATTGCATTTGCTTGAAACTTTCTAAAGCATTTTCAACAAATCCATTTTGTGCATATCTAGTAATAATTGCAGTCAATGAGATGACATCTCTTTGAGGCATTCTGTCAAAAACTTTGCATGCTTTCTCTATGCTTCCACATTTTGCATACATGTCTACCAAATCATTAGTCATGAATTAGGATGAGTCTTTTAGATTACCTGAGTCAATAGTGTGAAAATTGCAATCTTGCACAAATGTTGCTCTTCTAGCCTATGAAGGCAAAACAACTCAAATTTGTATATGAACATGCAATATTGATGTCTTGATGATGTAATAAGGTTTTTTCAAGGTCATTTGAATGGATTTTTGGGTCTTAGATGATAGGAGTCAAAATTGCTTCAAAAATGCAATGTTGTCATAGTGTAATTTGTGTAAACTCATCATTTAAGTTGTAAATCCCTTAACCAATGGCTCCCTCTTTCAAAAAATAGTTTAGGGTCATTGAAAATGATGTGAAAAAGTTTATAAGGCATCCTTTTGGTTAGGGAAGAAGGTTGATTGGAAGTTTGAAGCATTTGAATATTAAAAAAACTCTATTTTTCTTGATTTTCTAGCAGTTCTGACTATTCTTTCAATTGGTACAACCTGCAACAGCATTATAAAGCCCTATAATAAATATGGTTTGATAGAGGGTAGAGAATAATTTCTTTTGGTGGTGATTTGAATTGATTTCATTAAGTATTAAGAAATTTACTTCAATTTTAGTGAAAGAGGGTCTGAAACCCTACCAAACAAGGGTTTGGTCACCAAAATGGTCATAATTCTCATTTCCACCATGGGAAAAATGTAAAACTTGGTAGAATGTTAGGTTTAGGGCCCTTCTTCATGTTCAAATTTGTTTCAGAGTTAAAGACGGAGGTTTACAAATGTTATTTGATGCCCTAGGTCAGTTTTTCCCTTGTAAATGCATGGAAATGGTCTTTAAAATGCACTTTTCATAATTTTCTGAGTATTTGTGCAATACTAATGAATGAAAAGCATGGAACAGGTCTTGGGGAACTTGTTAGAATATTTTAAAGGAAATATGGGTGTTTGGGTGTGCCTTGAAAGCTTGAACACTTCCTTATGCAGGTGTAGTTAAGCCTCATTTATGGCTTGCAAGTCAATCTTTTGATACATTTATGGTGGGTGTTTGATCCTATGCTTTTGGGAACTTCTGGAGGATATTTTTAGGAGTCTAAAAGAATGTTTCATTTTCTGGTTAATTCCTTTAATCAGTTTTTATTTTGACTATCCTATTGGCGAATGGATGTTTTTGGGTACAAGGTCTATTTGTTTGGTCATTTTCTATTGTGTGAAGAGTTTTTACATCATCCCCAAGTCATGTTGAGATGTTTGATTGTGTGATTCAAGTTGAGTGATCAATTTTCATTGTTGAGTGATCAATTCAATCAAAAACAACAATGGCAAAGTTTTCCCTTTCAAGGTTTTATGAAGGGAAAGAGAGTCCAAATTCTAAGGGAAACAAGAATTTGTTAAATGAATGTCAAGTTGAGTGTGGATTGAGATTTTTCTTCCTTTTCTTTGCATCACATTAAGCCAGTTTGGAACACATCTCAAATTGGACATTAGTTCCTTTTAAAGTCATCTATTTCAAATTAGGACATTAAGTCCTTTCAAATTGGAACACATCTCAAATTGGACATTAAGACTAGTGATCTTGCCATTATCATCTATTTCAGTTTAAAGTCCCTTGGAACACCTCCTCTAAAATCTATATCCTTGCATTCAATGGTGTGCTTCAAATTGTGTTTGTATGATGCCTTGAATTGTCATAAGGTTTCTTAATAGGTCTTTGAAACCCTTGCTTCTCTAACATTTTTATATTCATTGACTATCATACTTAAAATATTCCTTCAAATTCCTTCAAGGTGTTTAGGAATGATGATTTAATGGTAAAAAGTCAAAGAGAAGATTCTGGAAGTGTGTGGAAGTCAATTTTTCAAGAGGCCCTAGTTTTTAGAGCAATTTCGTGAAGGTTTTGTGTTTGATCATGTTAAGGGTGTCATAGGAGATTAAAACCTATAAAATACTTGGTTTGGGAACAATTTAAGATACTGTATAAATTTTCATGGTCAGGTGATAAGTTTTGAATAGGGTTGCTTTGGAAAAGGGGGCTATTTAGGCTAGTTTTGGTGGGACAACAGATTTTTGAAAGGTTTGGTCTGAAACAAGTTCTATCAATATTTTGGTATGTTGTGTAGCATAAAAAAAAACACCTAATTCAATCATTATTTTGGTGATTCTTTTGGAAAAGTTGTTAGAAAAGTCAAAAAAACATTGCTGGAGGCCTAGTTGGCTGGAAGCCTAGTCAAGGTGGAAAAGTGGGTTTTTGTTTGAGTCAGAGGTTTGGGGATTTGAAAACATTCAAGATAAGTTTTTTTGTGTCCCTTAAGGGTATTACAAGGGTTTGGGTCCATAGGAGAAATATTGGAGTCATAAGTACACTTTGAGGCTTCTTTCCTTAACGTTGTTTAGAACATGGTTGAGATTACTTCATTGAAAAAAAATTCAAGCCTTTCAGTTTTGTTTTGAGTCCCATATCCTCTACATCATAGTGGTATTATAGCAGTAATTAGGTCCTTTATGGATTGAAGAATCAGCAATGGCACCTAAAAATCAGTTAGCAAGAGAGTTGGAGGAGTTGAGGGAAACCTTGGAAAGGGAGAGAAGGGAAAGAAGAGAACAAGAAGCAGCAAGAGAGCAAGCTAAAGCAAGGGAAGAGAGGCAATGGAGAAGGGAGAGAGAAGCTATGTAGGATAGGATCAATAGCCTTGAGAGAAATAGGTGAGGAGAACAAGGAGAACAAGAAGACAATGATGAAGAAGAAGAGTGATAGGGAGGGGGTTGGAGGAATCAATCACAGATTCCTACTCTAGGTCTTGCTTGCAAGACCTCCTTGGTGTTTTGTTTCACCACCTTAACCTATATGACCCTTCTCAAGTTTAGGTACCCCTGGTCTATCTGGACAACACCACTTCTATCACAATTCCATCTACCAAGTTAACCTTGGTGCAATGCTTCAACTCTTCCTTAGCCCTTAATCTACCCTGAAGGCTAATCTATCCTCAACACTCCATTAGTTCTTGCAAGGGTGTAGAGATGTCTTCAATGGCTTCAAACCAACCTCCTATGGTTCTTTAAGGTTCACCAAAATTCCACCTTTTCATCGCTTTCACCAAACCCTCATCTAGGGTTAAGAAGGCTACTAGTCCATGACCCCCAATTAGGTCTCCATCACCAAAACAATTGGTTATTAATCAAACATTTCAAAAGACCACCTCAATCTTTCTTTGAGGTCCTTGTCCCATATGAACACCTCTCAAATATTTTTGAGGTCCTCAACTTTAACTGTCTGTACAATGCTTAAACTTGAAAATGGTCATTTCTTAGGGTTTTAAGCCATTTTCTGGTTGTTTTCAATCTGTCAACTTGTTCTCACATCAATTGAACTGATGGAGCTTTCTCCTTCATGTGGAAACTAGGTAAGACACTTTCCTACCTCCTCCAAAAAGAAATTTACCAAGAACTGGTCACCCCTGCAAGTTATGTGCTCTGCACTTCTTGTCTTCCCTAGCCAGACTCTTCCTGGCTCACCTAGGGCAAGACTTTGCCAACAGCTCCTGTGTTCACACAAACCCTAAATCCTACCATATTTACACACATGGAGTCTAGTCACTATTCCCAAAGGGCCATACAATTTGTACTATGGGAAAGTGATCTAAACCTCCATTTGCTCAAGACTGCCTAGTTCAGACCAGCAACAGTATGGAATCCAACTTATTTACAAACAGTGCTTGAAAATGAATAAAACGACTATCTAATGACACACAAAGCTTGTAGAAACACCACTCTACTTCCTACATAGGTCTTGATGCTATATCAATCCATTAAAGCTTCAAGTACCCTAGGAGGTTGGTTTGAAGCCATTAAAGACATTCCCACACCCCTGCAAGAACTAATGGAGAGTTGAGGATAGGTTAGCCTTTAGGATTGATTAAGGGCTAAGGAAGAGTTGGAGCATTGCACCAAGGTTAGCTTGGTAGATGGAATTGTGATAGAAGTGGGGTTGGCCAGACAAACCAGGGGTACCTAAATTTGAGAAGGGTCCTATAGGTTAAGGTGGAAAGCCAAAACACCAAGGAGGTCTTGCAAGCAAGACCTAGAGCAGGAATCTGTGATTGATTCCTCCAACCCCCTCCCTATCAGAAACACAAGAATACCACTTTCTTTAACTAATCTCCTCCCTTCTTCCAAAGTGATTCTATAAGCATGAAAATCTATTTATTAGATAACTTGTTGAGTGACCTATTCATACGTAGATGGGTCAACTCCTTTTCATTATCCAATTTTTCATTAAGTTCATTTTTCTTCACTTTGATGATGAAGTCTCTAAAGTCATTTGTAGTAACAAAGGTATCATCATCCATGAACTAGCTACAAGCTAATACTTTGACATCATTGGGAACAGAGTTCTCATCATAAAAATTAACTGCTAGCCTATTTTTAGGAAATTGTTCATCACCTTGATTGATTTGGGGAGAAGGGAAGTGTTAGTTCACTTCCTCATCTCTAGGAACATTCTTCATAGTCTCCTCTTGCACACTCTCCCTTTCTTTTGGATTCTTTGAATAATCAACCAAGGGTGCATCAAGAGTTTGCATTGATTGGCTATGAGCAACTTGTGTTGATGATTCTGTTGACAAGGCTTGTTGTTGAACAAGTTGTTCAACTTCCATCCCTTTTTCTCTTGCTCTACCAACTTCATCATGCTAGAAAAATTCCCATCTGCCATGGCAACAAACATCTTCTCCATCATTTCCATGGGACTTGTGTACTTTGCAAAGGAATAACATAAGCATCATTATTTTTATCCTCTTCTATTTTGTTTGGACCATGAACATCCATTTCCTTTTCCTTTCTCTGACCTCCTTATTAGTTTTGAGGTTCCTTATCACATCATTAGATGCATGGAAATGATGGTAGATATGAGATCTACCCCTCTCTACCCTCATTTTACTGATATACCCTTTAGGATCACAACTCATGGCAATGTCTACTTTCATTCCATAAATAGCCTTGATCAATAGCTATGCAGGCTAGGATCAATAGCCTTGAGAGAAATAGGCGAGGAGAACAAGGAGAACAAGAAGACAATGATGAAGAAGAAGAGCATGTGCGGGTAACTCAAAGACAACCAGCAGATGAGATAGAAGACCCTGAGGAAAGGAAGTTCATAAGATTGTTGAAAGCAACACAAGGTCATGGAGGAAAGAGTCACATAGAGTTGCCTATCTATCAGGGGAAGATGGATAGTGAAGAGGTGTTAGGATGGCTTGATGCCTTAGAAAACTATTTTGAGTTTGAAGAGATGGAAGAAGAGAGGAAGGTTAAGTTTTCTAAGACAAAGTTGAGAGGTACAACACTAACATGGTGGACTACTTTTCAAAATGATAGGATGGCTAGAGGGTTGGCAAAAGTTTCTATATGGGAAAGGATGAAGAGTTTGGTCAAGGAACAATTTTTACCATCGGATATTTGATCCATTTCATGAAAGAATGTTGTTGTGACTTGTGAAATGGATCAATCCTTACATGTATAATACAGATCTAACAAAATAATGTGCAGGAAGGAGGAATGATAGGGTGTACACCGAGATTTCACATTGAAAACTGCATGAAAATGATGCCTAAAGTGTAGCAGCAGGAGATCTACCTTAATGAGGGGAATTTTTTGAGTTGAAGGTGTTTAGGAATGATGATTTAATGGTGAAAAGTCAAAGAGAAGATTCTGGAAGTGTGTGGAAGTCAATTTTTCAAGAGGCCCTAGTTTTTGGAGCAATTTCATGAGGGTTTTGTGTTTGAGTGTGTTGAGGGTGTCATAGGAGATTAAAACCTAGAAAATACTTGGTTTGGGAACAATTTAAGATACTGTAGAAAGTTTCATGGTCAGGTGATAAGTTTTGAATAGGGTTGCTTTGGAAAAGGGGGCTATTTAGGCCTAGTTTTTGTGGGACAACAGATTTTTGAAAGGTAGGAGATTCTAAATAAAATCCACCCACAAGCCTATACCAGGCTCAAACTACTAAATTTAGGCAACTATGATATGCCTCTACAAGACCCAAAAGTCTCACCTTTTGATAGTAGATGGTAGAACAACCATGGACCAATGTATCATTGTCCCCAAGAGGCTTAATTTGTTGATCACACTAGGATTTTGATTACCTAGGCTCACCCCTTCACCCCAAAGCCCTGATTCAAATTCATATAGACTAATTACAACCATTTCCATCACTCCTAAGTTCCTCTTTAAGAAAACTCCACATGAAACAAGCAAAACTCACTGCATGTTTGAGGTTCTTTAGAAGCAAAGAAGTTGGGACAGTAGGCATGTGTTCCAAAACAAGTATATCTAAAATCGATATATGTTTTTAATGCCCAAAATGGGTACCCTAAAATTTAATTATCTTGTAAAGATTCATTTTGGTTTGCATGTTACATCCGATTTAGTGTTTTAGCACTTACAAGCAAATTTGGTCATCTAGTGCAAGCAATTTTCATTCTGCAACTTGTGCAACCAAATGGACTGTTCCAACGTGTTCAAATAGGCATGTTTATGCTAGGCATGGTCTTATTTTGCACCCAAACATGCGGAATCGCTCTGAGTTACGATCAACCGGATCGATCCCTTAAGGGTCCAAAGGGCAAAATGGCTGCAAACTTCAGCATGAGGTTACTCAGACACTGTGATGCTTAGAAAATCATCGTTTAATCCTATGGGATCACATTGGGACCCTCTAGAATAACCTATCTCAGTTTTTGTTATCTTTTTGTGGTTTTCCCGTGGTATCTAGTTTTCAGTTGATGGAAAAAGTGTCAGATGGAAGTAGTGGAAAGTTGCAAGGTGGTGCAATTTTTGTTTTGCAACTCGTGTGACCAAACAGACTGTTCCAACGTGTTTAAATAGGCATGTTTACACTAGGCATGGTCCTCTTTTACACCCAAACACGTGGAATCGCTCCGAGCTACGTTCAACCGGATCGATCCCTTAAGGGTCCAAAGGGAAAAATGGCTGCAAACTTTAGCACGAGGTTACTCGACACCGTGACACTTAGAAACTTCTCATCTAATCTTGTGGGATCATGTTGGGCCCCTCTACAATAACCTCTCTCATTTTTTGTTATCTCGGAGTGGTTTTCCCATGGTGTCCAGTTTTCAATTGATGGAAAAAGTGTCAAATGGAAGTAGTGGAAAGTTGCAAGGTGGTGCAATTTTCGTTCTACAACTCGTGTGACCAAATGGACTGTTTCAACGCATTCAAATAGGCATGTTTATGCTAGGAATGGTCCTCTTTCACACCCAAACAAGCGGAATCGCTCCGAGCTATGTTCAACCAGATTGATCCCTTAAGGGTCCAAAGGGCAAAATGGTTGCAAACTTCAGCAAGAGATTACTCGGACACCGTGATGCTTAGAAAATTTTTGTCTGATCCTATGGGATCTAGTTGGGCCCCTCTATAATAACCTCTCTTAGTTTTGGTTATTTCGGAGTGGTTTTCCCGTGGTGTCCAGTTTTCAGTTGATGGAAAAAGTGTCAAATGGAAGCAATGGAAAGTTGCAAGGTGGTGCAATTTTCGTTCTGCAACTCGTGCGACCAAATGGACTGTTCCAACACATTCAAATAGGCATTTTTACACTAGGCATGGTCCTCTTTTGCACCCAAACACACGGAATTGCTTCGAGCTACATTCAACTGGATTGATCCCTTAAGGGTCTAAAGGGAAAAATGGGTGCAAACTTCAGCATGAGGTTACTCGGACACCGTGACACTTAGAAACTTCTCGTCTGATCCTATGGGATTGCGTTGGGCCCCTCTACAATAACCTCTCTCAGTTTTCATTATCTCGGAGTGGTTTTCCTGTGGTGTTTAGTTTTCAGTTGATGGAAAATGTGTCAGATGGAAGTAGTGGAAAGTTGCAAGGTGGTGCAATTTTTTTTCTGCAACTCGTGTGACCAAACAGATTGTTCCAACGCGTTCAAATAGGCATTTTTACGCTAGGAATGGTCCTCTTTCGCACCCAAACACGCGGAATCGCTCTGAGCTATGTTCAACCAGATCGATTCCTTAAGGGTTTGAGTGTAGTATGTTGAAATAGGCCATTCCTCCTATTGTTCGGGTTGTGTCTCAGTGATATGGGCCTGATGTAACTTGAATTGTGGTAGTTTCAATGGGCCTATTGAGTGGTTTAGCAATCTTTGTATTGCATCAGCTTGTTGCTTACTATTATGCTTTGATAGATTTTTTCCAAGCATCCATAGCTTGTTCGAAAGCACTTCTTTTAGGCTTTTAGCCATAGCAGTAAGGCAATGAACTCTTTGATAAAATGCTTTGATAGACATGTATGAAAAATGTGTTAGCATAGACAAGGCATTGAACTCTTTGAAAAAAATGCCTCAAAGAAATGTGGTTTCATGGTGATGGAACAGCATGACGAATGCCATGACAAGCAAATTGCTATGGATTGTCATGGCATTCCATCACCATTGAGACCACATTTCTTTGAGGCTTTTTTCAAATAGTTTGCTGCATTTTCTATGCTATTGCTTATTAGTATGCTTTGATAGATTTTTTCCAAGCATCCATGTAGCATTTTTGGAAGCACCTATTTTAGGCTTTCAACCATAGCAACAAGGAAGCGAACTATTTGATATTCCACCACCATGAGACCACATTTCTTTGATGCATTTTTTCTAGCCATTCCCTTTGTCTATGCTATTGCTTACTATTATGCTTTGATAGATTTTTTCTACATTCATATAGCTTGCCTTCAAACACCATTTTAGGATTTTAGCCATAGCAAAGCAAGGCAATGAACTCAGTTTTGATAAATGCTTTGATAGACATGTATGAAAATGGGAAGAAAGATAGATTAAGGCAAGGATCCATTTGAAAAATGCTCGAAGAAATGAGGAACCTTCATGGTGATGACGCCATGACAATCAAACATTTTGATTGTCATGGAATCATCAGTCATGAGACCCTACTTCTTTGAGGTATCATTTTTTCAAAGAGTTCACTACCTTGTCTATGATATTGCTACTATTATGCTTTTGATAGATTTTTTCCAAGCATGCATAGCTTGTTCGGTGCTAATTTTTAGGCTTTTAGCCATAGCAACAAGGTAACACTTGAACTATTTGACAAAATGCTTTGGTAGACATGTATCAAAAATGTGGTAGTATAGACAAGGCAAAGAACTGCTTGAAAAAAATGCCTCAAAGAAATGTGGTCCCCCATAGAATGCCATGACAAGCAAATGCAATTGGCAGCTGCTCCTAGTTATTAGTTATGCAATGTGAAGTAATTGCATAATTGCTTAGGTTGACTTTTGTAAAAACTATATTGTAATTGAAATTTTGTCATCTATCAACATCTAGTTATTAGTTATGCAATGTGAAGCAATGCTTTGAGTTTGAAAAGATGTGCAATGCAATGTAATCAACGTTATGAATATAAACTACAAAATTATAAATTAAAGTTCAAAACATAAAAATGTCAAGTGTTTACAATCAGCCATTATTAATCATTGATCAAACTGAACAGTGTGAACATTTTTCTGTGTGGAAGGCAAACAAGAAAACAGTGGTTCAAAAATGAGGAATTTGTCTTCTGCACCAAATGAGAAATATTCACAATATGTGCTAGGAAGGAATAAGTCCATAAGATCGAGTATGCAAGAACCAAGAATTGCAAAATTGGCTTACATTTGACTTCCAAACACAAATTTTCACACTTTTTGATATTCCAACGTAAGTCAAAAAGTATATGTGTGTAAGTTGTAAAGTATACAGTTGAATACATGTAACTCATATCTATTGAACCATGAATTTATAATGCAAATATCGACACCATCGATAAAAAAGATTTGTATTAATCAAATAGCCATGTATGCATGTACATCAATATATGTCAATATATGTATAAAATATAGTTACCAAAAAGCCATATAGGCTTACGAGAATGCCATATAGGCATACAATGTCAAATATATCGAATACAAAATATGTACAAAATTGCCATGTAGGCATACAACAAAGGGCTCTACATTCAAAATTCATTTCTCTCTATGCTCTGGTTCAAATACAATTTTCTTTCCCTTTCCTGGGCGACCTGATGGCGATAAATCTGTCACTCGTTTCTGTTGAGGAGTGCTCTTGCTGCTCCTCCTAGGGTTTAGCTCCTAGTCAAGTTTCAACTGTTACAATAAGAAGTAAAGACATTAATATATAGAAATTACATTATAAAAATTAATATGTTTAACAAAATTTAATCACTTACAACCATCTGACAATTACTCTCCTCGATGCAAATATTTGCACGCCGATGCTTAGGCGTGCTCGAGCCCTGTATAAACCATTTGAATAGGAATTAAACTATGAATCAATAATGGTTTGATTTTTCACTAGAACTAGTTCATCTATAACAACCAATGTAAATTGAAATTTAGTAATTTGCCTCATACCTCCCCTATCAGAGCCATCGAGGATTGTATTGCAGTATAAACATCGATATCCATTTCCCTTGTTACATTTGGTGATGTTTCTCTCACCAACATCTGAAAATAAAACAACAAATTATTCAATCACAAAAAAATTATCGAATTTAAAGTAATTCTTTGAGTTTGAATTATGTGTAATGCAACGTAACCAACAATATGATTATCAATTTTTTAAAAAGCAATAACCTGGGACAATCACATTGTAAAACAAAAGACCATTTAGGACAAATTTTAAGTGAAAAAGTGTCAAAACACAATGTAAAATATGACAACCAATATGAGAAGAAGAGATGATCTAGTAAAAAGGAGCTTTGATAGTATCCAACTGAGTTAAGTATGACAAATCCAAGTATCACTATTGCAAGGAATGGAGTAAGAGCTAAATAAAGATACAACAACAATAAAAAATGATGGAGCTAACTTGTCAAGCGCCTATTCTTCAAAACCCTTATTAAACACTTGTCATAGTTTAAGATATGCAATAAATGTTTGACAATGGAATTAACCTTTTGAGGATGATAGTGATTAAATTGAGGTCTCCTTTTACCATGAAAAGACTGAATATTCTTTCTTTGGCCTATCATTATGATTTTTAAGTTTCCTCACTTGAGTTAAATATAATAGTCAAGTGTTTATACCAAAGATGATAGAGAAAATAATCATGAAAAGGAGAATATGATGGTGATCAATGACAAGGCAGTGGCACATTTGATAGTCGAAAGAGTAGAGGAATGCATAGTGAACATCATGGTACAACTTATGATATAAATTAAGCCACATGGTTGATGTGCTTTGAATCCTTGCATCTAAAGGAAATTTTCCTAACAAAATACTGCTAGGGAATTTCAATGTTGCCATTGTAGTTGGCATTAAAGCTGGTACCTGCAACATTGAAAATTATCCTTATATAAGAATTCCCTCCATCTTGTTGATTGGCCTGTAACACTCTTGATGGTGGTTGTATGAAATCTAATTATGATTCCTCTTCAACATTAGAGGGTTCATATCCTTGATCTGACTTTTCTGAATTATCAAAATCAAAATCACTAGCTTCCATATTCAAAAATTCCCAACCAACATCTTCAATAAATTTATCTAGATCATCAGTAATAGTCTTACAAATTGGTTGCCAGTTCAAGTTCATTCTCCTTTCATAATACTTTATATCCATGGAGTTCATCCATTCCTTGATGCCATCAAGTGAAGATTTAGGAATGGCATACATATGGAGTACATCTCGCTTTAATTATTTGAAAACAATAGCCATATCAAATCCCTTTTTCCCAAGTCCTACTCTCTCAAGGTTAACAATCTTAATCTCACTAATAGTGATTACTAAGAAAGGCAATTCCACCAACTCTACCAAAAAATTTACCATAGGAACAATAAAAGCGGAGGATTTGAAAGGAACTCCATGAAAACAAAGCTCTCTAAATGGCATATAAAACTCTAGTTCAAAATATTTTAGATGAGGTTGCTCCCATAGCTCTCTTACTCGCTTGACAAATCCTTGAAACTATGTATTGATTTTATTTTTCTTGTTCCTCTCTTGTTGTTCTTCCTTAATTTCATTGGTGCAGGAGCACCTAGGAAGCAATAGAGAGCACACTAGGCAAAATGTGGAAGTATAGAATGAGTTTATGACTTAGATGTATGATTTCAGGAATTTTTGTGGTTGGAATGATGTTTTCTAATAAGGTCATGTTGACCATGGGTGAGAAACAAAAAGGTTCTAGTCCAAAGTTTAGGAATGGAGGTTTTTGCAATTATTGACATTTTTTGCAAAAACATGCTCCTTTTGTGTTTGAGCGGCCAAGAAGGGCCCATTGGAAAAATAACTATTGGTAAAGCATATTTAAAGGTTTCCTCAACCTTTGTGCACGGTTGAAAGTACATTTGTACGGATTGTTTTGTTGGAAATTGAAGGAAAATAGTTTTTTGAGTGAAATTTTCTATTTTTTGGTCTAAAAGAAGGCTCTAATGGATTAAATCTAGTTATGTGTTGTGTGTAGGATGTAGAATAAATCCAGTACAAGTTTTTTGTAGCCTTTAGATAGTTCTTTCAATCATTTTCTTGTCTCTTTGTAAATATTTTGGTTTCTTTGTGCATGTTGGCCTAAAACAGGCAGTGTTGAGTAAATGGGGTGCTAGAGCACTTTTCCACCGTACAAACCATACAACCTTTTGGAAACAGTGCCTAGAAACCATGCTTGTACATATGTTAGTTGGTAGGTTTTGTTTGAGTGCAGGAGTTGCTAGCAAAGTGATGCCCTAGGCGAGCCAGTGCAGGTCCGGCTAGGAAAAACTTGTTGTGCAGGTCACAAATCTTGTAGGGGTTCTGGGCCATTGAGGATTTTCTTCTTGGAGGAGGTAGGGTGGTGTGTTACCTTGTTACTACATAAAGGAGGAGGCTCCATCTGCCCATTTGGTGTGTAAACAAATTGGAAGTTTGCTAACTGTCAAGGGAAGGCTTAAAACCCTAGTTTTTGCTCCATTTCATGTTTGAGCTTTGTACGGACAGTGGAAGGCTGAGACCTCAAGAATATTTGAGTGTTGTCCATGTGAACCAAGAACCTTGGAAAAAGAGTGGGAAGTCCTTTTGATATTTGTGAGTTCTAACCTGTTTTGTAGGTGAAGGAGACCTAATAGGGGCTCAAGGGCTACTAGCCTTTCAAACCCTAGCTAAAGGATTGGTGAGAGTGATGGGAAGTTGAAGTCTTGGAGGTTGTTCAAACACCTTTGGAGGATATTTTGAAGCCTTTTAAGACTTATCACTACCCTTGCAAGAGTTGATGGAGTGTTGAGGAAGATTGGTCTTTAGTATAGTGTAAAGGCTAAGGAAGAGTTGTGGCAATGAACCAAGGTGGACTTGGTGGTTGGAGTTTGCGATAGAAGAGGGGTTGGTTAGACAAACCAGGGGCACCTAGTCATGAGTAGGGACCTATAGGTTAGATTGGTGAAGCAAAGCACCAAGGAGGTCTTACAAGGAAAGGCCTAGAGCAGGAATCAGCGATTGATTCCTCCAACCCCTCTCCCTATCAGATTGGTATCAAAGCAAGCAAAATATTTGGGATTGATCTTGTATGTCAGAGACAGAGTCTAGTGGTTCTAGCATCATGGTGACAAATGTTGAGTTGGCCAAGAGGGTTGAAGAAACAGAGGAAGACAATAGGGTATTGAGAGAGAAGTTAGACCAACTTGAGCAAGCATTGAATGTTATGCGGTTTGATGGAAGAATAGCAAAAGAAGAAGAGGTTGCAGAGGAGGATAGAATCCCTGAACCTAACCCTATATTGAAGGAGGATCCCTTCTTGAAAGAATTGAAGGCTTTGAGTGGAAAAGCACTTGAAGGAGTACCACTGTTTAGTGGAAAGATAGAGGCTGATTTAGTTATGGATTGGATAGAGGGAATGGAAAACCATTTTGAGTGTGATGGAGTCACTGAAGCACAAAAGGTAAAGATGGCTAAATCAAGATTAAGAGGTTCTACCTTAACATGGTGGAAATTCATTCAGATAGAGAGGGAGAAGGAAGGCAAGCAACCTATCTCTACATGGAAGGGAATGGTTGCCAAGGTGAAAGAAGCATACCTACCTTAAGACTATGAAATTCAGTTGCATAACAGGAGACAGAGTTTGAGGCAAAGAGATTAGGATGTGAGTTCTTATATTAAGGAGTTTCAAAGACTTTGCATGAGGTCCAATGTCACAGAGGATGAAAGTATCAAGGTGGTAAGGTATCTCAACGGTTTGAAGTGGAACATTCAAGAGGAGATGGTTCTCTTAAGCCCCAAAACAGTGCACCAATGTTATCAATTGGCATTAAATATTGAAGAGAGGAGTAAGAGGAAGCAAGATCAGACTTCTAAGGGTAGAGGCAAAGGCAGAGATCAAAGAGATCAAAGAGGACAGTGTGGTGGCTACCAAGGTAGAGGCAATGACCAAAGAAACCAAGGAGAGTCAAAACTCATAGAGCATGGAGGTGAAACATCTACAAGAGGTGGATATAACAGGGGAAAAGGACCTCAAGGAGGTTCAAATAGAGGAAGAGGAGCAGGCAGGTAGGAGCCTTTCCTTGTATGTACCTTCTCTATGCCTTTCCTTGTAAGACCTCCTTGGTGCTTTGCTTCACCAATCTAACCTATAGGTCCCTACTCATGACTAGGTGCCCCTAGTTTGCCTGACCAACCCTTCTTCTATCATTCATCAAGATCATACATTGACCTTCTTGCCCCTCCTAAAGTTTGGACCACATCCATTACCTACACATAAAACTATACATCCTTTGTCTTCATGGTTCCCATGCCATGATATGGTTATGCAAATGAAAATGAAGAAAAGTAATCATCTCCTTATCCATTGGCTGGAAGAATGCATGCTTAATGTTTTGATACATGATATCAACTCTCTCTTCTGCTCTCATGGTTGAATATCAAAATCCAAGTGGGCCTCCGGAGTTCTAGTCATCTTTCTTCCTTTTCCACCAAATGTTGTCTTGCTCCACATGTCCCACCTAATTGGCTTTGTTTTTGAAAGCAAAAGTTTATCTTGAGTCACCAAGTGTAGCTCTGTACCTTTTCAAACTCTTTCATTGCTACAGATCGTCTTCTGGGATTTAGTCATTTGTACCACATGGTTGATGTGCTTTGAATCCTTGCATCTAAGGGGTTTAAAACCTTAGGGGCCTTAGATGAGAAAAAGAAGTAATGTTTTTCTTTTCTTTTTATGTGAGGACCTAGTAGTGAGATAAAAGAGGACTGTATAGAAAAATGAAAAAAGAAGACATAAAAATTCATGGACCATACTATATCACCTACATGCTAGCTAACAAGGACATGAATGTAGTAGATTTAGGTATGATAGGGGTATTGCAAGGTATATTTGAGGAATATATAAGAATGAAGAAGAATTCAATGGATCAAATTAGTGTCAAATGTTTTCCTAAAAGATCTCCCACACCCTATTAGGGAATTTAATCATTTCTAAGCATTTTCCACGTCCTATGGGAAAGTTTGAGGAGGCTCCAATAGTTGAGAGTTTAATGAGTACTTATAACTTCTTTCCATGCAATCATGATTAGTTAGAGAACATATAGGGAAACTTGATGAGCAATGCAACAAATGAAGAGAATATAGGGTATTTTGACCTAGTCTTAAGCATCTCCAAGCATCTAGGAGATATTGAAGGAGTCTTGGCTGATAGATAGGGTCGAGGATAGAAATTTTATTTTTGGTTACATTGACATCATGTAGGACATCCATAGTCTTATTCTTGGTTACGTTGACATCACAAAAAATTATATAGGATGGAGTAGAAGAATGTAGCTCTACCTTTGTCAGTTCCATGTTAAATTTTTATTATATATAGCTTGCTAGTGTAGGAATTCTAAGACAAACAATCATGGTAGGACCATTCTTAAAAGATTTCAAATAATAACCTAGTGAACCCATATACTCTTATGACTATATATACACAAATCTAGATTAAACTTAGAATTCATTAACTTTAAGTTCTCTTTATTCTATATTACCTCAGTGAAAGTTTGAGCAAATCTACTCACACTCAGAGGTGTTTCCTTGAAACCTACAACAACACCCTGTTCAACATCCAAAATCACATATTAAAATGCCATTCGTAAAACAATGCTATTAACACATGTAATAAATTTATAATTGTTTACTAACTTTACATACCCCACGATAGGTGTACTGCAAAAATAAGTAGATTGACTGGTGTACCTAGGGTCAACACTGTGACCCTGTAATTTTATTAAAATAATAAAACTAAATTAATTAATCTTGCATTTCACAATCAAAATTTAATAAACTAAATTCAATGAACATGTTGAATTTTACCTGATTGTCAATACCATATGCATCATGCAGAATGTCAATCACCCTCTCCATCCCCGTAGATGCATACAGATCAGGCTGCGTAGAAGCATATGGATCCTACGTAGCACCCTCCCGAGGGCTGGTAGGGTCATACAAACAAGTGGCTCTGCAAGATCGACACACATGGCCTCGAAGGCCACCACCTGAAGACTCCCCTGGATTGCAATATACAATGGGGCTAGTGTGGTGGATGACACTCTGAGTCAAGGATGTGATCGCCTGCAAAGTCTCTACATCAACACTCTCCTTTGCAACTACAGGCATCACAATCTGCTCACGAGGTGGCCTAGCGAGAGGTTGTCTCCCCTATCGTGTAGGATTCGGCTGTGCACCAGGCCTATCCTGTGTTGACCCCCAACCTCTCCCCTGAAACTCCCTCATATCAAAATAATTTAGGATTTGGTTCAATACAAACTCACAGTATAATTTCCTAAGAAAATATTGGGGGACTTCACAGTTATTGCACGGTGGGTAATCAAAGACCATATACCATCTATCATAAAAATGGTTCCTAATCTCTTGGTGGTGGCACTAATGAATAGGAAACCTCTTTGCATTGAGGGTGAGATTTTGATTTGTTCTAGGGTCAGTGAATAGAGAGCACAAATCGCCTTTAGTAATATTTAAATCTTTTACTTGTTTATATGATAATTTGTCTGCATAATATGCCCTCGATGTTTGCCTCCTATTTTGCCATCCAGATATTTGTTGGGTAATTGCATTTACATTTCTTAACAAATCCTTCAATGAATCTGCTAGATGTATTCTTTCTGTGGTTGAAGAATTTTGATCACTCAACCTACTAATAAGATCCTCAACTTCTTTTCTATTGTTTTCAATTTCACTCCTCAAATTTTCTTGAGTTCCAGGAGGGTATTGAGAGAATGGTGGGGGAGGTTGATTTTGTTGTTGAGACCGATTTTGTTGAGGATTTTCCTCCTCTTGTTGAGGATTTCCTACAAATTAAAAAAAAAGACATTCATTTCTAAACTAAAACAAAAAAAATCAATTTAAAACTAACAAATTCAAAACAAATACCAAACAATACTTACCTCTTGCATCTCTTCATCGTCGTGGTGCCAGTTTTGTGAAGAAATCACCTCTCCAAGAAAGCGCGTAAGACAGGGTTTTTGGCCGCGGGTGGAGCTAAAACACAGAAAAAACCAAATGAGAAATGATATTTGGATTCACTTTTTTTTTTTGCTTTTAAAAATCCATAACGCGAACACGTTATAACGCGTTCGTGTTATGGATTTTTTTTCTTGTTTGACCACAAAAGTGCAACCATCTTGGTGCACTTACCCTGCTCTACCTTCTCATTAAATTCCTTTTGAAATTGCTCCAAGAATTTCATGAATGCAATCATGTTAGGCTATCTTTGTTGCCATGTGTCTCCAAATTTAACTTCCTTTTGGTTGACATGTATAGTTCCATCACTCATCAGCTTTAGGAACTTCCTGTTGGAGATCTCCATTGTCCCCATGACCTACAAAAAAAAATTGTGATATATGAGTCCTTTTGTATACTCAATAAGCACCCTCCTGGTTCCTTCATACTTATCTTCATTCCTTGCCTTTCATATATGCCATAGAATCTCATTAGTATAGCCCATCCAAAACATAATACAAGATTTATCCATTTTTTATAAGTCCCCACTAGAATTAATTTCCAATTGACATTCCCATATTTACCCTTGATTTTAAGTCTATCGCAAAATAAAAAACTAGATTTATTTACCATATAAACAATCAAAGAATATATGTTTGATGGTCTTAGGAACCCTACAAATGTTGCATAGATCAATGTCAAATTCTTTACATTTGAAAGACAATCTTTGTAAAGTTAATAGCCATCTGAAGCATGCTTTTTTAGGTTCATTAACATTAGACCAAATATTTTGGAACAAATTTTTCCAATTCTTATCAGAGATGTTAATACCCTGGAAATTGTTATTATGTTCAATAATAGAGTTGGATTTAGCTAGTATATTATAGATCATCTTGGGCTTAACCTTTCTAAGTGGTGAGTCATCAGTCCATTTAAGGTCATGGATTTTCTCCCCATTCTGAATACAATGGATAGGAAATTTTGTATCTTTATAGGCTTCTCTAATGATAGAATAAGTCCTCAAATTAGACTGGGGAAAGTTGTATTCCACACTAAGGGATGGCCAATATTTTAATTTCCCATTGACCATTATATTATTGAAAAATTGGGTACCTTTTTGAGCCCAAATTTTAGCTGAGCAACCTTGCAAAAGGGCTAGAGGTATTCCTTTGTGTTCAAGGTTCCAACAAATAGACCTATGAGAAAGGATTGCATTGTTGTTATCCATGGTGAATTGTCCATTCACAACATTGCCTTTAACAAAATCCTAGGATTTCCATAAGGTTTGGAAGACATTGGATCTAATAGGAGACACTGAGTGCTTACCAATAAGGTCATAGAAGGGTAGCAGCTTCCAAGATTTAGCCTTTTCTGGCACTCCCAATTGAATATTACTTCTCACAAGAATCTTCCAAGGTTACATGCCCTCCAGGGCTTTTAAAACCCATTTAGCGGCTAGTGCTATGCCATGAGTTCTTAGATCTTTTAAGCCAAGGCCTCCAAGCCATTTTTCTAAGCATCACCAATCCCATTTGACTTAGTGTTTTTTCCTCTGGTTCTTCCACCTTACTATAGAAACTCTTTTAAAAAAAAAAAAATCATTCACTTGATACCCACTAAACAACCATATGGAGGCAAAGTACAAACTGTAAAAGGAAAAAATCTTCTGGAAAAATTGTAGTCTTCCTACCAAGGACAAATATTATTTATTCCATCTGTCAATTTTATTTTCAATGTTAACTTGATCCACAACCACATGTATTTGAGATTAGGATTTATTGCAAAAGGGATACCAAGGTATCTTACTTGTTTGTGGGGGCCTCCCCATTGAAACCCAAACTAGCCAAACCAATCAAGAGGGGTTTTTTATCCATCCTAAGACTATAGATTTGGCATTAGACACTTTGGAACCAGAGGATAAACAAAAGAGACTAAGTTTATTAATCAGGTTAGCTGAATTATCTTCTTCTAAATCCACAAGTATTGTAGTATCATCTGCAAATTACATTCAAGAGGTTGCTTTGATCCAGAAGTGATACACCTCTTATTTTTGGGGAGATACAACTTTCCTATAATAAGTAATAAATAACATCTGAGGCTATTACAAAGAGAGTTAGGGCCAATGGGAAACCTTGCCTAATTGACCTTTCTAATGGGAATTCCTTAGTTAGTGATCCTTTCACATCCACTTGATCTACTACATCCTTTAACAAAGTTCTAACCATGTTGCAGAATGTGTCTGGGAATCTGAAGGCTTCCAAGGTCATTGTTACAAATGACCACTCGACCCTGTCGTATGCTTTTTCAAAGTCTGGGAGTAGCATGATAGACTTTTGTCCCAAATTTCTAGCCCACTCCATTTCCTCCCAGCTTGTTATGAGGTTCTCCAATATATACTTGCCTTTAATGAAACTAGTTTAGGTGTTTTTGATGAAGTTGTGAAGGATTTTTACTAACCTCATGGCTATGATCTTAGCTAAAATTTTATATTAAATTCAATAATGTTATGGGTCTCCAATTTTTTATTAGTGTTTTGTCTCCCTCCTTTGGGAGTAGCTTCATGACACCTTTTTTTATAATGCTACCTAATGACCCCTCTTGGAGTACCTCTTTATATAAAAGAGTCGAGTCATCACAAATCCAATCAATAAAGGTTTTATAAAACTCAACTGTGAGGCCATCCACCCTTGGTGACTTGTCATTATTAAGGGTTCTTATAGCCTTTTTTATTTCTTCTTTAGTAATCTCCCCACTTAGCATTTATACATCTTCAACTACAATTTTCTTTGGAATTATGCTTTTCAGGCATTCTCTAGCCTTTTTGCTCTCAACATTATCCCCTTCTATTTTGAATAGTCCTTGGTAGAATAGGAAGCACCAGATTTTGATATCCTCCTGATTAGTGAGTTGTATTCCATCCTGCCAAATCTAATCAATATTATCTCTGCTACTTAATATATCTAAAGAAAAAATTTGTGCATTTTCCCCATTATTGAGCCAATTTAGCTTGGCTCTTTTTTTAAGTCCTTGAATGTGGTTTGGTTGGATTCTCCTTAGGGAATTCCTTGCAAGGGAGAGTTCCTTACTCAAAGTTTCATTTTAAGGGTCATTTTGTTGATAGGTATGAGTTCTTTGCATTCAAGAGATTTTCTTAGAGGTGGTTTTCTATCCTTCTTCTGTCCATTGCCCTTTTCTTGCCAATGGTTTGAAAGAGTTTTTTCCATCCTTCCACATTCAAGTTCCACCTTTCAATTGCACTTATTTCTTTGAGAATCCACTTGTTAACCTCCCTTAATGTAATGATGGAAACTTTCCAGTCATCATCCTTCAGGAGTCTTGTATTTAGCAAGAACTGCTCTTTCTTGTTTTTCCTTTCCTCACCCCCTTGTTAAAGTGGATTCTTTCCTTAATTGGGTGGTGGTTGGATAGTGTATAAGGATAGACTATAACTTTATTACCACTATCACCAGAATCAAAGCTAAAGTGTACCCAGTTGACATAAAACTTGTCTAATTTATATTATATTCTTCTACCTCCTTGTTGACTATTACACCAGGTAACCAAATTTTGGGGATTTCTTTCTTTAGTCCTTCCAATGGATCAAACATATCCAACTTGTCTAAATCATTCTTTACCAAAAATAATTTTCATTACCTTTCCAACCCAAATCCATTCCACTTGTTTTGTCTTTGATTGCTCCACCATATTAAAGTCTCCCCCTATTATCTAGGGAATATCTGGTAGGTTACTAAGCCACTCCCATAATTCAATTATGTCCTTATAATAATTAGGGGCATAAACAGAGCATACCCCAAACAAGGTGCCATATTTTTGTAATTTAACCCACACTACCCTATTACAAGGGGAAATACCACTATCTATAACATGTGACCATTTTTTGGCGAGGAGAATAGTTGTACCTCCTCTCCCTCTATCATGTTTGGTTACAAAGTGATTAGATTTTTTCCAAATAAATATGATATTGATTTCAAGAGTAAAACCAGTTGCTTTCACTTCTTATACGAGAACAATGTCCTTTCATCTTTTCATAATCCAAAACCTTCTTACAATGTGCTTTCTATGGGGATTCCAGTCATATTTTTTTAGGTTGACCTTATCATTTCTAAAACTTTTAAAGCATATAGGGAAAGTGCCCTCCACTTCTAGTATTTTGTACCTTGGGGTATGGATCACCAAGCTTATCTTTTTCCTTTTTTGCTTGGCGATGTGCAAAATAACCCTCCCAATTGCCACACTTTTTCCTTACTTTTCTTTTTCGAATCTTTTTTCTCTAGGGAGGACTTGCCTCATGTTTCCAATTTCCCTTCTCTGACCTCCTTATTACCTAAACCGTACTATCTCCATCTAAATCCAATTCCTTGGAAACCCCAACCTTTGTACTTTTAGCACAATCAGACATATTAGACATTACATGTGTTTGATAACTAGTTTTTGGGTTGTGACCTTCACCTTGGCAAGTTACCCCCTCTTCAACACTAAAAAAGCCCTCTTTATTAATATTCCCTTTAAAAAAATTATTTAGGGGGGTTTCCTCACCCAGGACTGGTCGCAAAACCATCATTGGTTGTAGTAAGGTTGATAATTTGCTCAAAATCAATTGAATTACACATGTTTTCAACCAGATTAATGGAATTTGAGGTACTAATAGTAGGTTTCTCCCCTACATGCTTATAGGTTTCATTCTCCCTTTTACCATTTCCTTTTTCTATGTTGTAGGGTCCCACCCTACTACTATTGCCTTGTAAACCATCACTGGTTACATTATCACTGTTAGTTTGCTTAGACGCCACTAACTTACAATTGTTCCTAACCAGGGTAATTGGATCTGAGGTACTAGTATTAGATTGATCCCCTACAAGCTTATAGTTAATAAACACAAAGGAATTAGGATTTTTAATAGAATCAGACATTAGAGATGAGGGATGCCAAGGAATGGTATCAGGGGATTCAAAACTCTAGAACTTTGACAAAATGATCCTTAGGAAAAAAATAATCATAAATATTTTAGGATCAAGGATTCTTAAGAGAGGTCCAAATTCAAGGTAAACCCTACCAATTGCAAGGATGATAATCTTGATTCTTTTCCAATTTCACAAGGTTGCTAGGCAAGGTTTTGAGATTAGTCGGAAAAGAATGCAAGGATGGATAACCCTAAGAATTTAGAAAGGTGAAAAAAAATAATCAACCAATATTTTTGTAACATCCATCCTCTTAATACTCAAGTAAACTCAAGAATTTACTAAAAGGTAAATAAACTTAGTAACATGAGAGAGATTTTTTTTTTTTTTTTAAATCATTTGCATAAACACAAGAATAAAGTATAGCTTCTCCAGATAAAATTCTAACTTGAATTCACATGTAATCGTAACTAGAATCAAGATAATTCCTTAAAGAATAAAGAATAGTTTTACCTCATAGGTTTTGTTTGTCGTAAGCCAGAACATGGAGTTCACTGCATCTGGAATGTTGATCTTTATCTTCACAAGCCTCTGAGAGTCTACTGCTACAGAGGGAGAGCATCATCCGAGTGCTTTACCTCCAACCACGGACTCCAGTGGTCCCCCGAACACTTCCTAACTGGAAGTGACCTGGCCCTTCTCGAAAAGTATAGATATAAGGAAATGTTAAGTTTCTCCATCTGAGTCCTAGGGACGTGTCCTCCAAAACTCAATCGACCATACAACTCTAGATTCCTTCTAGCTAAGTATGATCATTCTGATTGGTCATGCCATCTAGACACTCACCTCTGACTCGACTTGGAACTGTCTCATCCTATAGATTACTTGCTTAATTTGGTACTCTAGACTCCAACTAGTCTGTATAGAAAATCCATTCTAGCCATACGGACTTAGAACTAATCCTTAATCTAGGATATTCAATCAATGTAAATATTTAGGTATTTCAAACCTTTTAAAAGTCCCTTATTGCATCCTTGCAATATCTAGGGTTTATGACCTCCTGTCATTTACTCTCAAGATTCAATACCCAACATCTTGATGCGTTAAATCAATTTTTGACATTATCGAAGAATCTATTAAGGTATTATAAAGACTTCTTGTCTTGTTTTATGGTTTTCTTGACCTTTCACTATTAATCAATACAGATATATGTACAATGTCATTTCCAACATAAGAGTTATAGATTTCCTATATCCTTCTTGTTCCAATACTAGGGTTTAGCTACTCTAACCCAATACATGGAAATATCAACATTCTTGTCCTTCCAAAGGAAATAGCATAAGTGTAACAGATCATAAGAACAAAATGCTTCTAGTCTTTCCTAGACTACTTGGCATTGTTTGTGTTCACCTTTTTACATACATGAATTAATATAGTACTCCAGGTATTCCGTCACCAATATAACATCTAAAAGAATATTGTCGTTTCATATCAATAGTCTGATTCTAAGTAAATCTTTCATCCCTTAAAAGGTTGACTTATAAAAGATAATAATTTTCTTTCAACCCTTTGGTCTACATGGAACAAATGAATTCCGACCTAAGTTAGGTTTCCAACACTTCTATGTCCACTCCTTGGATACTTAATTTTATCCCGAAAACTCATATCTAGGTTCATGGTTTCATAGACTATCAGAATTAGTGACTCCATATTACATTATCCCATTTTCTTGGACAAAGGTACATTCTTGTTTACCACACTGGCCCCCACCTAGTCAAGGTTTACTTGTTTAGCTATTGACAAATTTAGAATCAAATCATAATAAATATAAAGGCTCAAATTAAAATAACTATAAAATGCTCATAAAGACTCATAGATTCAATCTCTTTTATAAGTCCCTCCTTAAGAAACTTTCTAATGCCATTTATAAAATATTTCCATTTGCAAAGTTGGCATTTACCTTCTTTAATACCACTAGTTTATAGAATACTAGGGTAAGATATTGTAATCAAAGAACCTATCAAGTAGACAATTCACATAGGGAATATGACTTAAAGTCATGGTTTCAAGAAAGTCATAATATATTTGTATACGTATAATAACTTGTTCATCTCCACGAAGAGTCTTAATAACCATGATATACACCATATGCACAAGCAGTCGAGGCTTGACATCACTCACTATCGAGTTGGCAAGATAAAGAATCAAGTGCACTCGACACCTACTCAGTTGTGCCACTGAGTTTTAAAGTGTTTGAGTCCATCATGAATGTGGCCACTGTTATTATGAACTGCAATAATTTTGAGGTATCTATTCCATAGGCCAATAGCATTGTCATGCCTTAAACAAAAGATTCTCACCCTATCGGGTTTAGAATTAAACACCAGGTTTGAAAGAGTTAACCACTTGATGGCATAAGTTAAAAGTCATCATTTAATATGCAAGGTGCACAGTACAGGGCGCAAAGTATTGGTTAAAACTGTGGTGCTCATGCAAGAAAACCCACGTAGGGTTTATTGTCTCACGCTGTCAAAATGCCTCAAAGAGAAAAAAAGTTTCAGAGTAAAGGGTTGTAATCATTTGGGGCTCCTAGAGGAATCTTATTCATCGTTATTCATTCTGAGGTATACAGTTTCATCATTGAGCATAAAAGTAAACATTCCATTTCATAATCTTTAAGTCGACAGTGCCAACATTTCTATCATTCGAAAGGAGATAACATTATGTTGTAGATAATGCGTTAGTTCATAATCATTAAGTCGACAGTTTCAACATTTCTATCATTCGAAAGGAGATAACATTATGTTGTAGATAATGCGTTAGATGAGCCGAGTGCTCTAAATATAAGTTACCTGAAAATATACAATGTCAAGGGTTACTGATATAACTCATAGTGATCGAACACATGTTGCTCTAATCATCCTCACCAACTACGGTTCTCTACAACTTGAGAAAGGAGTGTTCGCCAACCGCTCCCCCTTCAAGACTATCCACCTCCTCTTTTATCTCCTACGCTGGCCAAGGACCTGCTTCCTCCCATACATTGGCCAGGAGACCCGTTTTCTCCCTACGTTGGCCAAGAGAGACCGTTCTTCTCCCCCCCTCGTCCTTTTTCAAGATTTGGGAATTAATTCCCATCTTAATTTGCATGCCTATTTTCGAGGAAACTACCTCCCTTTACAAAGGTGGCGTGAGTGGTTTCTCCCACTTGGCTAACTACCACGATCAAAGCTCGCAAAAGAATGACACTTCCAAGACTATGGTGATCTCCAAGCTCCCATTAGTTATGATGTCTACTATATCATTTTAAAAGCTTGAAAATCTATTTCCAACGATAAATTAGTGTGTCACAGCCTTTCAAGGCTCATGTAGGCATTAGAGACAAGATGATATCCTTTCAAATTCAAAACGTGCTCCTCACGTAAGAGTTGAGCTAAACAATAATCTCTACGGCTTGATTAGCCATTTAGAATAATTTCATATTATATATAAATATATATATTAAAACTTCCAAGATTAATATCAATTTTACCATACAAGGTCAATGGCGTTCACTATTAATTGACACACAAGCAAAGTCACCCCGTCAATATGCACTTTCAATATTATCATCATGATCAACGTCCCTATGCAATATCCCAAAGAGAGTCATTTTCGTTGCAATAGTTTATGCATGTACGTATGTATACATACATACTTGAACGTAAGTGTTGCATGTTGACAGTATTTATGTCTTTGTATGCACATATGCATCCGTGCACCCATCTATATGTGTATGAGTACATATGCTTACCTTATTGACAAGGTATACCTATATACATATATTCATTTGTTTTAAATAGCAAAAGAGAGTTAATAACCCTTAAGAGAATCATATCAACACAAAGGTCGAATAATTGGTTACTATCGACAAGCTTCTAAACACGATAAACAATAAGAACTAGACTTAAACGACATCAAAAACTTGTCGAATCAAGAAATAAACTTAGACCAAAAGGGTTGAGTATCCCTTACCCGTCTCAACTAGGTTCACCAATTTGCATCAACACTAGACCTAAGATGGAAACAACCTATTCTTTTCCTTGTATCTATATTCTTCTCTCCAATGATGCTCTCCCTCCCTTTCTCGGAGGGCGGAAACCTGATTCCTGAATGCAACTTTCCATCAGCAACTAAAGATTAGTGCATTAATAATCATTTCATAATCCTCATGAAGTCATCTCATCTTGACAACTTTTAAACACATGAAAATTTCAGTGAAATAAATGTAACTCAAGATACATTGATTTTTCCAGACATTTTTCCTATACATCTAATCATTGAATCATGCGTAATCATCTACTAATTACTTCAAAAGTAAAAAGTAAAACAGAGTTAAAGTTAGGGATGTAACAATTTTGCAAGGATAAGAGTGAGGATTTAGGATTGGTAGGGGAGGTATGTAGGCATGAATGACCTTGAAACTTTGAAATCCCAAAAGACTCAACACTTAGCCAAATTTTGGTTTTTTAACTTAGGTATTTAACTAGAACATGAAAGGGGGGATTAATACAACATCCAAAAGAAAAAATTTAAAGGAGATGGAAATTTTAAATAAGATAGACCATTTAGAATTTTCTTAGATAAGTTTTTTTTTTGGTCGATAATAGAGGTAATTTTATTAATATTAAAAACAAAGTACATTGTGATTCTCCCTATAAAGACAACTTAAAAACCCTTTCTAGCCCCACTAGACACCCTTTATAAAAATCCCTAACCCAGCCAACTCTCCATAATACACTTGAATACATGAGTTACAAACAAAAAAGCATAAAATTACAGAAAAAAACTCTACAAGAATCACTAGAAAGAACGCCTATAACCAACAATCCCTACAAGGGATTTGTTAATAGGTCAAGAGTTTGGAACATAAATTGGTCTTCTCTTTGCCTAGGACCTCAAAATCATTGCGAAATTTTGCTTCCTTTATTTCTTTGCTTTCCTCCCCTTGACCGTTTGCTAGCCATCCTCTAACCTCACCTCTACCTTCTTCCAGTCCAATTATTTTTCATAAGGACTCTTCAAAACACCATCCAAACTTCCATTTGATTGTTGACTCTGTTCAACAACTTTTCTTTTCCCTATTTCTTTCTCTAGCGATCTCACCAAACCTTTTTTTCTTGGCATTCTGGTGTCACTGCCCAATTTTTGGGATTCAATTCATTTTCCCCTCCATTCAAGACATCATTATCATTGTTCTCATTTGGATTCCCTTCCTATGCTAGGACATCATTCTGATGTTGAAACACCCTTCTACTTTCCTCCAACAAAGCATTCCCTTCCTGATCTCCTTCCTCCCTGCTTTTCTCCTGAGATCCCAATTGATTCTCATCCTTTTTCTCCACCGTATAGTGTTGGGGGCCAACACCTTTCCACCAAGAGGTTGATTTGGTTGCCCTGTGTTTGGCACATTGAGTAGCCAAATGACCAGTTTTAAAGCAGACTATGCATCTAAAGGGTATCCCTTCATAATCCAAGGGTTGCACCCAACAACCTTTCAAAGTTTTTATGTGTATCTCCTCTAGAGGCGCCTTTGATATGTCCATTTCCACTAGAATATGGGAAAAGGTTGAATGCAGAAGGTTTGAAGACCCTTCATCAACCATTAAAAAGCTTCCTAATGGATTCCCTACAGCCTCTAAGCAAGAATCAAACCAAAAATATAAGGGAAAGTTGGGAAGTCTCACCCAAATAGGAACCTTCTCAAACACTTCAATGGCTGGATTGAAAGTTGGATGCCATGGCTTTAACATCAGTGGATATTTTTCTTCCCATTCCTAGTGGTAGTCACACAAAATCTTATTTATGTCCTACTCCTTTTCAAAAACAATAATGAAAAAGCCTTTAGCCATGGGGTAGATTTGGACATACCCTTCTAAACATTTTTCTAGTGGTGTGTAATCCACTAGTGGAGATCTCTCAAGCTTGGCCATAATCCCTTGAATCTTCCTATCAAACCCAGCCTAGCAAAAACTTTTTCATTAAAAAATACTTCTTGTTCAAGCTCTTCATCTAGCTCCATTGTGATTGATCTAGATGTCGAAAGTAAGCCAAACTCCCCTCTATTCCTTTCTTTCGAGATTTTGTTTGATAGCATCAATGTATGTGATGATTCCGCTTGAACTCCCCAAAATTGCTTCACTTTGGGCCCTTTGTCAAAGCCATTGCCTCTTGAAACGCGTGCAACAAGAAGCTCTCCCTTCTGGCTTCGATGCTTTGATGAATCTTCCCCATCTGCAACATGGCCATCTCTACTAGGGAATTTTTCCTTTAATTCCTCCGCTTTTTTCAATCTCCACACACCATTTTTTGATTGACTACCCCACCTGACATTTTCCCTGGAATGGTCTCCAATGAACCAAGAATCACTGTAAGTTTCTTTCAAAACCCCTCCCTCTAGGGTCAGACCAGGAGAAACCCTAGTCACAACAACTCTGCAAATTCGACTATTAGCGTCCATCATAAAAGTTCTTAGATAATTTATTAACAATGGGTCAAATATTACTAAGTTATACAGAAGGAAGAGACTCAAGAAAAAGACATGACAACATTAATTCCCAACATAATATATTATTAAAGTGTTAGATAGTTAGTTGTTGGGACTTATAGGATGTGGTTTATTTTCTCCACCTAAAGATATTGGTTCTAATCCATTATCTAGAGTTTCTAGTATTACAATTGAATGTTTTTTGACCATGGGTGATCTTCATTTAAGAGATGGTTATCACTATTCTATGGATAACTCAATACCATGATTCAATGTGAGCTTTAGCAATGGTGTGGATCCATCACTTGGTAATGGTTGATCTTTTGTAGTGTTTTGTATGTCATGGAAAAAATCTTGGATTATGATTCTTTTATACAATTAAAGTACCTTGACACCTTGAGTTCCAATAACAAGAGATGGTTATCTTCATGTGAGTGGAGATGTTTGACATACTGGTTTACCATGAAAAATTCTTAAAGTCTTTGGTGAGATATTTTTTAATGACATCAATTTTTATAGGTGATCCTTAATTGAGAGGATGATTCAATGTTGTCACATGGTGGACCTTGATTGTGCATTAGATATTTTGCATGTTATAGTATCTCTTTGGAGTATGATATTTTCATTTGATCATGTGATCTTCAAGGAAGAGATATCAAGTCATTATATCATGATGTATTCATGTATTCTCAAACATACGATTGAAGTTTTGATGGTGACCTAGTTAGTTGTCTTGATATTGATTGAATTGATCTTTTCCTTAGGAGCTTCATGATAGGGAGGTGTTGCATTTGTATTTTATCATGTACTAATCAGATAGAGGTACTCATTGATACTTGGAGATTTAGTGAGGTAAGAGTTCTCTTGGGTAATTAGAGACTTTTGTTAAGGCAGATAGTCTTTGATGAGATTTCAATTGGAAGATTGAAGAACCTTCAAATGGATAAGGATGTGAGATCATGATAGACTCATAGAGGATATTATTCTTAGAGAGATTCATTATGGATTGGTGTATCTTGGAGGAGAAATCCCATTCCCCACCCTTGGTCAACTCAGTATATTATAATCATCTAATAAGTATTGCATCCACTTTATTTTTATATGCTTTATGTTTTATGATTTTTCTTCTCATGCATATGGATCTTGAGCTATGCTATTTACTGTTAGAATTGTGAAAAACACGACATGCTAGATCAAACAACAAATAAAAACACCTTCCATACAAGAGAGATGCAAATAGTAATCTTCTATATCCTCCCTCAACTAGAAAATATTACAAAATGAAGCTCTAGCTAGAACCTTAAGAGAGAATACAATGAAGGAGAGTGCTTTATAAGAGCAAACATAAATGATAAAGGGATTAGATCATGAAATTTTTTGTCATCCTATGTGATGAGACTAAAGGATTTAATAATAGATCACTCTAGTTAAAAGAAAAAATCACTCCTAAGTTTAGCTTAAGTGCATGAAATGAATTAGACTAATAATCAATTAAAGATTAATTAATTATTATATAATGCATGATTACTCTAACACACCTCCTTAAGTGAAAACTTAGGGAGTAGTTAAAACCCCTAAAAATTGAATGCATAAAAGACAAAAATGTATGATGGGTCCTAACAAACAAGTCTTGATGAGGTACCCATGTACAAACAAGCTAATCTCTCATAACTAGAGAAAAGGAGAAAACCTCATAGGAGAAATTCCTTCCTAAAATAGAGAAAGGTGAATGAAGGACTAAGAAGCCTCCAAAACAATGTCCCAAAAAGAATAGGAATATGAAGAACATTGTTGAGTCATGAAGAAGTTGTAGACAACTATCAAATGATGATTGCTATAGTGTTGAAATGAAGAACGAAGCTCTAAAATAGAAAATGATTAGGATCTTGAGAAGACAAGAATTTACATGAGTTCCCCCAACAACACTACTCGAAGCTAATGGAAAACAAAGGAAAATATATGGAAATTGAAGATATAAATTGTGCATGAATTTCCATGAGTGACCCCAATGACACTACTCAACCATGCAAGATGTAGGTTAAAAATACAAGTACCACTAGTCTAAAGAATTCTTATCAAATGAAAATGGAAGGTCACCTCCATAAACAAGAATCTAAGAGTGTCCATATGGGTAACCAGTTATTGAATTTTCCTAGTACATATGAACAAGAACTAGATACATAGATCACTCCAAAAGAAACCAAGGAAGCATTAGCACCAATAGTAGAAACCCCCTCATAATGGGAAAAAGGGAGAGACAAGATAGGTACACTAAAATTGTGTCTCACCAAGAAGAATACATAGGAGAACAAATAGCATTTGAATGTGCACAAAAGAGTGCTTACAAATAAAAAGTGTGCAAACAAGGCATACAAAAATGAGGCAAGAATCATTGGAATTCAATGTTGTCATAGAAGGAACACTCACTTGACAAAGGTGTGATGGAAAAATAAAAGTCCTACACAACCCTCCCCAGGAAATTTATATCATAGTGTGAGTATAAAAGGCACAATAGGATGTGCAAAATCTCCGAAAAGTATAGACAATTGTAGCACTTTATCTTAGTGCATCTACAAAAGAGAAATAGCATGCAAAAAATTTCTACAATGCTTAAAAAGGATAAAGTGCTAGAAATACATGTAGAACAACCTAAAAAAAGGCATCCCACACGAGCATAAAATTTTTAGAAGCCAAAATGTCCAAGAGATTCACAAGAATATGAAAACAAAAAAACTAAATAAAATATACCTAGAGAAAAATATAAAAAAAGAGCATGGATAGTTGTGAAGATCTCTAAAAGAAATTTCCAACACCGTTGGAATCGCAAAAAATATAGAACTTGGTTAAAATTTGTGAGCTTGAGAGTGAAAACAACACATCTAAATTAGATAATGATAAAATTTACTAGCAAAAAATGATGATGAGACCCGCACCACTAGAAAGTACATGAAACCGGCTTTTTGATAATGGCTCATTCGCAAAATTTGAATATCGTATGTCCAAGTTATGGCCAAAAGAATAAACTACTCCTTTAGGGCCAAAGGGTGCTTGGAGGGGGCCCTGCCCTACAGTTGTACCATTGGCATTAGCATGAAATAATATTGGCGTCAATAGAATATTCCCCCCAGCTAGAAAAATATCGACTATCGTAAAAAAAATTGATCATTGCAAAATGATGAAATATGCCAAAGATTCCTATCAAAAAAATCTCAATCATTGTAAAATGATGGAATATACTAAATATTCACATAAAAAACAATGTGGTTGTTGGTCACCGAAACTAATGAAAAATCGGGCTAGAAAAACTATGCTCACTGGGAAAAATTTGAAGGTCATTGTACAGGAAAAAATCGATTGTTGTTGGGCGCTTGAAGCTGTCGTCAATGATGTTAAATCCATCAAATGGCTAGCTAGAGGCCATTGGTGCCCTATGTAGGACCGACGGTGGGCCTATCAAGTATTCAAGGACAGAGATTGAAACATGTAGGTTTTTTTTTTTTTCAAAATGCTATATATGTTGTTGTATGCACGATCATACATGTGTCATATGACCCTGTACTATTTTTTTCCTTAGAGAATTCAAATGGGAAATATGGAAAAATTTATAGTCAAAATTTGTTTGTTCAAACTCAAGCATAATGGTGAGGTCATTTTCATGACAAAATACACCAAAAATTTACCCAACTCTAAAAATTATAAAAAATCAATGAAGATTCCATATTTTCTCTTGTAACCCTAGTTGAGAAAAAAACTAAAAAAATGGAGAATGGGTTCATTGAATCCAAACTCTGATACCATGTTAGAATTATGAAAACATGAGATGCAAGATCAAACAATGAACAATAACACCTTCCATGCAAGAGAGCTACAAGCAATAATCTAGTATATCCTCGACTAGAAAAACTTACACAGTGAACCTCTTGCTTGAACCTCAAGAGAGAATTAAATGAAAAGAGAGTTATTTATAACAACAACCATAAATGATAAAGGGATTCAATCATGACAAGCGTCACCATCCTATGTGATTAGACAAAATGATCTAATAATAGCTAACTGTAGTAAATTAAAAAACACTCCTAAGTTTAGCTTAAGTGCATGAAATGAATTAGAGTAATAATCAATAAAAGATTAATTAGTTATTGGTTGATGCATGATTACTCTAACAGTTACTTTTTGAGGGTTCATTTGAGAAGTGTTTGGCATGTTTATCTCCATATGCATAGGAGTTATATTTATGATGAAATTTATGGAGAAATTTAGGAGATATTATTAGGATTATTCCTAGTTATAAAATGGATTTGAGTTTGATCTTGCTTATTTTTAGAGAGACTTACATCCATGTTTATATATGAGATACACATATTTTATGTGATCTATGAGATTGAATAATTGGGTGTTGTTAAGGCCTTTTAATTGGGGTTTTGTGAAGGAGATCTTATGTTTCATAGCTTAGTACTTTGAGGTGTTGATAGAAGGACATGCATGTGATAGTTTGTAGATTTTTTCTTTCTGGTCTTGTGTTTATTCCTAGATGTTCATTAACATTGGAATTGAGGTTTATGTGGAAAAATTGTGATCACTATGTTTGTGGTCATGAGTTGTTATTCCACTTCATTATTTTTAGTAACAACATGCAATGCTCTTTAATCTGTTTATTTTGTTGTGTTGAAGAACTTGGGAGAGGTATGGAGACTAGTTGTGAGGAAATATATAACATTTTTTGTTGCCTTTATAGAGCATGATTTTTACTAATGTTTTTTGATACCTTCAGAGGTATGGATTATTGGATGTGTTAGCATTTTTGTAGTTGTTATTTCTAGTCATGTGAGTTTTTCCTAGGCAATATCTTAAACCATTTTTTATCACTTAGATTTGATTATTTTCTTCTTTGGATTGGTGCGTCTTCAACTTGGCTTGTTCCTTGTCTTCCATAAGTGACATGTTGGAGGATGTGAGGTTTCCTTGCTTATGTTGGTCACCTTGGATGTTATTGTAGGTATCTTAATGTATCACAAGAGAATGATAGAGATTCATATAATTTCATAGATGGATGTGGTGATGTATTCCATTGATTGACCCTTATGTAATATATACAATAACTAAGAGAATGTTAAGAAAAAGGTTGTTGTACACCTTGTTGAAAGTATGAGAAAATTGGTATTGTCATTAATGTCAACAAGATTGTGTTTTCATTGGTGTCAACTATATAAGGAGGAAGAAGATCATTATTGGGGGAGATTCTTGAGTGTGAGCAGTTGATTTCCCTGCTTTGATTAGTTACATTATGTTGTCATTAGTAAAGCTACTAGTGTCAACCTCTAGTGTTGTTGTGATAAGCTTATGTGATCTATGGTTAAGTTGCTACATTGTAGTTGGTTCAGTTGTGTTGAGGAAGTACTAAAGATGATGAAGATGTGTCTTTGGTGCTTGGTTTCCAAGTACTTTTGAGAAAATTTGATAAAAAGAAGAAACACTATGTTGCAATGATGTTCTGGGTTGCAAGGTTGTGTTTTTTTCTTTCTTCACATTTCTTCTAGGTTGAATATCTTCCTATGCACTTTGGATATGTTGGTCAGATATGTTTAGAGGTCTTGTATCTAGAATTTGGTGTGCTAGATCGATGTGTAGAAGAAGCCATGTTTACCAGAGTGTGAGTTGTGTATTATAGAGGAATTTGAGAGAAATGTCTTTGCTCTACATTTCTCTACAGTTATGTTTCAGGTCTTGCAGATCTGAAGGAGTGTTTATGGAATATTCTAGAGTGTGTTCAAGTGACATTTGTTATCTATGAGTTAAGGATAGATCAAAGGAAGCGTGTACTTAAAATATTAATGGTGTTTACATACGTAATGGCTGACCTTAGTGTTTACACTACTTGCGAAGGTGCTTAGATGTTTGTGGAAGCATGGTGTAGTGTGTAAGGATGGATTTAGGTCCTAGCTAAGGATTTTTGTGGTATGCCTTCATTCCTTTCCAATGTGGGAATGTTTTGGTGTCAACCTAATTTAATTTTGCACAGTTGAGGTGCATAGCTGACCTTGGAGAAAGTTCCAAGGTTAAAGATTGCATAAATAAGAGTTGAATTGTTGAAGGATGAAGTGGTAGATAAGAGATGTGAATGATGTGAATTACAAAGTGTTAAAGTGTGAATTTAAGAAGTGTAGTGCAAGCTTTCATGTGTTAGATTACTAGATCCAGTGAGCAGAAGGTGTCTACAATTATTCAATCAAGTTGTGATACTGTGGTGGATTCTCTATTATATTGAGATAGTTTTCTCTATGTAACATTTCTTCTCTATCTTATTTTCTATTATGGTAGTGAGCCTTTCTTTTCTGGGCAGTGAGCCCTCCGACAATGAGTGTTTGTAATCAGTTTTGTTATTACTTATAATGTGAGCTAATCCTCATTGTGGTTTTTCCCATCTTGGGTTTTTCATGTAAATATGGTGTTCTCTTGTGTATGGTGTTGTGTTTCAATTTTATTATTTGCTTGTCATCATAAATCATTATAACAAATTTAAGGGTTTATTGAATGAATGTGGATCTAAATGTGTATAAGGGTTTTGAATTTTTGAGGTACAACTAATTCACCCCCCCCCCTCTTAGTTGTCTTGTGCATTCAACAATTGGTATCAGAGCAAGGTTCCTTGGAAGAAAGCTTAACTGCTTGAGGTAGATCTAGGATGGTGCACAAGAAGGAGATTCCCATGTTTGATGGCATAGACTCTGCATTCTAGAAGACAATGAAGGAAGGTTATCTGGTTTATCTTGGATTTGACATATGGAAGGTAGTACAAAATGATTATACTATGCCTACAAATGGTTTGAGTACTGAAGCTGAAATCAAGGCCTATGAATGCAATGGTAAAGCAAGGTATGCTCTCTTGTGTAGTCTTACAAATTCTAAATTAGTGAAAGTTATGAATCTAAAAACTGATAAAGAAATTTGGACAAACTTGGAAAGCATTTATGAAGGAGATGATAAGGTTAAACAAGCTAAGATGCAAAATCTAAAGATTACCATTTGAGAACCTATGGATGTCTAAAGATGAAAACATTTTAGAGCTACATGCAGAGGGTAGATGAAGTGGTCAATTTGATCAGAGGTCTTGGTGGAAAGGTCAAAGAATCAAATGTGGTAAATAAAATTTTCAAAACTCTTCCTAAAGCATATAGTCATAAAGATTATGCTATTGAGGAATTTGTAAATTTGGATTTATATACTAGAGATCAATTCTATGGCTCCCTAACTATATTTTAAATGAGATAATTTGGTGCAAATAATGGTGCAATAATTTAGATTGCTTTTAAGGTTGGAAAATTAGAGAAGATTGAGGAATCAAATCAAGAGGATCTTGATGATGTGGAAGCTAACTTTGTGAGAAGGATGAAAAAGGATACTAGTAAGTACAACTTGGTAAGTTGCCTTTCAAATGTTTCAGTTGTGGAAAGATAGGTCACTATTCTTCAAGATGTCCAAACAAAGTTGTGAATGAAAAAAACAAGGAGAACAAAAGTAAGATGATCAAGAAAAGCTATTATGTTAGAGAAGATGCAAGTATTTTTGATGATGAATCTGATTATGGAGATGATAATTATGGTGAAATTTTTTTATGGATTTAAAATATAAAACCAATTCTACTAAATCTAAAAGGTGTGTGAATGAAAGCCCTCTAGAGACAAGGGAAAAGACTTAAGGTACTTTAGTATCTACTTTTCATGCTAGACAAGATAAGAACTATTGGGTCATTGATAGTGGATGTTCTAACCATATGACCAGTGACAAGAGTAATTTTTTAAAACTTGAAAATATGATGGAGGACTTGTTAGATTTGGTGATGATTCAAGTGCTAAGATATGTGGAATAAGTTCAATTAGTTTTGATGGAAATCATAATACTGATGTTTACTATGTTAAGGGTTTAAGGCATAACCTCTTGAGTGTTGGAAAAATATGTAGCAAAGGATACAATCTTATGTTTCAAGATAATGGATGTGAAATCAGAAAAGGGTCCAAAACTATGATTACAATTGGAAGGACATATGGAAATTTCTATCAACTTAAGGGTGTTGATGGTCATTTCTTTATGACTCAGATTAATGGAAGTTTTCTATGGTACTATATAGGAGTAAATTTGTACCCCTTGTGTAAATTCCCCCTTTGTCTCTTTCCACTTTAGAAAAAAAAGTTCGAAGGCTCAATTCCACCTAAGACTGCTGCTTGCATCCCACTTGGCACCTATTTTAAGCGTGGATGGAGGAATTTTTGTTGGGGACGCCCACACAACACACAAATGTTTGTGTGACGTGCTTACATCTCTAAAAAATTCTTATGGTTGAACCTGTAGAGGCATTACACTTCTCATTGGGAATCAAGTTATAATGCCCCTTTTGGCCAACTGACCTAAATATGGTCATTTCTTTCATTCCTTTCTTCAAATTCACTCCTTGAAGAAGCATTTCAATCCTCTTAGCATTCAATTGAGCTGCTACACACTTCAAGCATCCATTTTCACTCTCTTGCACTCACTTTCGAGCTCTCAAGCAACATACTAGCACCTCATTTCAACAAACACAACACTCCATCACTTTGGTAGAGAAAGATGGGAATGAAACACCATTGCAACAAAGGCTCGAGTACCTCATTTTCTCCCTCAAGAAACCTTGAGTGCTCTTGGTGGAGGTGGCAAGCTTCCCTTTCTTTCCTTCTATCACTTGGTTGAGTTAGCACTTTACTTTTTTGTAGTCCTTTTGTGCTCTTTACTACATAATTTCTTTATCTCGCTTTCTTGGTTGTCCATGGAGGAGCAAACACCTAAATGGGGGTCTAATTGAGGCAGGCCCCTATACATCCACCCAACATTTTCCTCTCTTTTTGTGTGTAGATATATGTGCTTTGCGGAGCTAGCTAGCAAATAGGATCTTCTATGAAATCATCTTCGTCATCATAGCTTTGGTATATTTACTTTATCACATTCGTTTATATTTCTTGTATTTCATAGTGTTATTTTTCTCTTAGAAGTTGCTAGCTAGGTTTCTAGCTTGTTTTCTAATAAGTTCACATTGTGCTTTCGGTCCTCTGGTCATACAGATGCCAGCGCACCTAAGAGACACTAGCACGTTGCACTATAGTTCCGAAACTATGCTCTCATCCTCAGACAAAGAGCTATCTGAGATATAGTTTTGAGCTCAAAAACCAGCTCGCCTAGCCCTATTTCAAATCTCAGGATTGCAGAGTGGTTGCAGGACTTTATCATCCTCATCATTCTCATCCTCATACCCTAAACATCCCACTAAGCTGAGGTAAGTTAGGGAAGCCTTTTGCATCTTGGCCTTCTATGACCTAGGGCCTTGCACATGGAGGTCCCCCTATCTTACATTTTGGTGAACCCAATGTGAACCAACATTTGTTCATCTATTGGTGTTGAAACCTCTCCTGTGTACTTCATGACTATTGTGTTCCCAAGTGTTGTGAAGGTTTATGAGCATTACAACCCAATCCACAACTTTTGGGTATATCGTTAGAAGTGTACGACACCTCTTGATGGAAAGGACGAAGGTATCTATTGGATTATCTACAAGCCTTTTCTCTTGTCCCATTGTTAGTTTAGTCGTGTAGGAGTAGTTGACAAGGAACGAGATGGGATTCATTCACGAAACCGATCACGTTCCCACTCCCCTTGTGTCTCCTACACCATCATCGGTGGATGAGCATGAGACCATTTAGATCCTTGCAGAATATGTGTTTTCCCTTGCTAGAGAATTGGATGAAGTTAGAAAACCACTTGGAAAGGAATTCGAAGATGGCTAGAGCCGCTCGGGTTGTTAGCGAGTTAAAACATATGATGAGTAAAGATCGAACAAGCATAGAGCTTCTGACTAGTCTCCTCAGTCTCGTTGAAGCGTGCGCTCCTTCAAGCAATCCCAGTTTTTCACAAGGAGTCACTTTCAAAGAGCATGAAGGATAGTTAGGAGTATTGATGACTCCACTTTCGTTTATATGGCCAATGTGGTCCCTTCTATCAGTATCCCTTTTGTTTTGAACAACCCGAGACTATCAAAGTGAATAAGGTCCCCTTGGGCTTTAGCTTCACCCCTCCTATCACCTCTAGTGGTGGAGGCTTTGGTGGGATGAGTGGTGGGGGCTTTGGTAGTGGTGATGGATTTGGTAGTGGAGGCAGTGCTAGTGGAGGCGGCTCTGGTGGAGGTCACGGTGGTGGTTCTGGTGGAGGCCCTACTAGTGGAGGTGGCTCTAGTAGTGGTTCTGGTGGAAGTCACACCGGTGGCGATTCTGGAGGTGGCCTTGGTGATGGTTTTGGGAGAGGTTCCTCTAGCCCTCTATCTTCTAATGACCCTATTTTGAACACTCTTCTTTAGAATATGGGTAAGATGCAGAGCCAGTTGGCGAGTCTTTCCCAAGCCTCTACCCAACCTATCTTTCAACCCTTTTTCTGACATAGCCAATTATCAGTTGTGATATTAAACACTCATTTCCCCTCAGGAATGGAGATACCTAAATTTGAAAATTATGGTGGTAAAGTAGATCCACAGACACATGTGTTTTCCTTTAATGCCTTGTGCACAGACTTTTTCCATTGTGATGCATTGATGGCCAAACTATTTCCCCAATCTCTCAAGGACACAGTGCTCAAGTGGTATTGTTCCTTGCCTGATAATTCCATTTTCTCATTTGACCAACTTGTTAATAAATTCTTTAGACAATTTCAAGCAAACATCAGGCTGAAGATAACCTTTTCAGATCTCATCTGATGTAAACAAGGAGATAACGAAAAAAATTACTGATTTCATAGTGCGCTACCAAGCACTCTCACAAATCTCATATTAGCTACCCGATTTTGCTCAAATAGAAGGTATTCATTGGGAACTTACAAAGGCCTTGACAAGAAAATTTTTCACTTATGAAATACCCTTTTGTCTCACACTTGTGTGCAACCTTACGAGAATACCAATAGATAGTTGTTCAATTTGGGGGATCTTCCTTGCGCTCCTGTTCTAAGGGAAAATCCATCGTATCAATCTCTGGGAAAGGTAATACTATTACGAATGTAGTTGTCATTGCTGATAACAATGGCCTCAAGAATAACCAAAAATTTATAAAGTTATTAGAATCTTATTCTTCTATTTTGCAAAATTTGTTAAAGGATAAGATCATAACTTTTCCAAATCCTAAGCCTGTTAAGGAGCCTTACCCTAATTGGTATGATGGAAGAGCTTATTGTTAGTACCATTGGGTTAATGGACATGATATCGAACATTGCATGTGTGTGCATCATGATATACAGGATCGCATCGAGGACAGAACCATTCATCTCGATGGGAGTAAACAAAATGCTAACCAATCAATGGCGAAAGCTAATAGTGAATTGCAAATATACATGGACTTGTTTCCGTTGCACTCTGCTAACATGATTGTAGATCCCACTGATTTTGTTACTCAGCCTAGGACCTATGTTAACATGGTCACGGTGACTTCTACTGCTCTACCTTCACCTGGTTCATCGGACGTTACATTCACATCACAAGATCTTCCCTTGAACAATAAAACCTCACCTCTCTACATTCCCACTCTCGTAAATGGTAACATCATGACAGGAGGCTTGGTAGACCCTGTGAGCCACGTGAATGTTATCACAAAATAAAAATTAGTATTCAATTCATTGCAAAAGGAAAAATATGAAGAAACAAAATCTACCATCTATACGCATGATGGTATGAGTCTTAAACCTTACGACTCGATAACCTTGTCTGTCATGGTTGGACCCAAGGCTGTTGACATGGTTTTCAATGTTATCTTGGAGTTGAATCTATTTAGGGTGAAGCTAGGCATCCGTTGGATAGCTTCCATGAATGGGATCACCTATGTTATTCATAAATGTTTAAAGTTTTCCCATAAGGGTTTCATGCATGTAGTGCATGAAACTGGATATCAGCCTCTAGTGTCCCATGGTGGATATCAGCTGGATCACTTTTGGCCCTCCTTGGTTGGTCTGCTTCCCCCGAGAACAAACCTACTTTACAAAAATTATGTAAATTATAAGAATGGGGGCAAGGGATAGCCAAAACTGACCCTTCCTATGATACAACAATTGGTTGCCTCCTCCTCCCGAGAGGAGAAGGAAAAGGTCATACCGACCACTCCCCCTTCTCAAAAGAAAGAGGAGAATTCCACACCGACTCCCTCTCCTTCCCGTAAAGGAAAAGAGAAGGTGAATTTCCCCCAGAATACCTTGTCCTCTCCCCTTTCCTAGGAAGAGTACTGGATGAGTAGGCTCGGTGGCTATCCGCTGAGTCCATTGATTCCTCCTTAGCGTAGGGCCAAGATCAGGATCACGGATCCCCCTAATGAATACCCCAAACTGTGGTACTATTTATATGGTAGAAAGAAAGCTTCTCGAAGGGAATTTGATTTGCGCCCCCCTACCGCTTCTGCTTCCAAGGAAGTGAATGGGAAGAGGCCTGCTGCCAAGGCTCTTGAGCTAACTCCTCCCACTGTTCCTTAGCCTATTCCTCCTACTCCCATTCAGGAATCCACTCCTCTGTCAGAAACAATTGTAGTGGACATTCCTATGGTTGAGCAGGAGCCTTCTACTCCTTCACAGCCTCCGACCTCCAACTCCAAGAGTTGAAGAAACTGCCTTGCACACGAGCGTAAGCACTGAAAAAAGGCTCTCTTAGATGAGAAAGCCACCTCACAAAGGAAGGAGGAAGAGATGACCACTCTTGCTTTAGGGTCTCCTGCAATGTCACCCTCTTCCCTTGCCTTTGCTTCTCTCCATTCTGGTTTTTTGTTGCTTCCAACTTTTGTTGTGAGTGCAAATGCACCCAACCCCAAGGGGGTACAAGTGTTCATTACTCCTTTGGTGGAGTTGCCTTTGTTGATGTCCTTTCCAGATATCTAGCCTTTTACAAAGCTCGTGGATATGATTAATACCTCAGTTGTATCCACGATGGTTCTTTCCTCCTCTTCCTCCACATCTCTAGCCTCATCTAGGGGAGTTCATCTCCTCCGATGAAGAAAGGGGTGGAGTGGTCCTTCTAGCAACGAAGGACGTAAGAGGATCCCACCTTCTTCATAAGGTGGTCTTGTGTTGACTTGTTCAATCCTAGTGACGAAACCAGTCCCGACTTCCCCTGAGTTTGTCACCGCTCCTGAGTTACTCGACGAGCCCAACATTGAATCCCAGGAGCAACCTGCCCTGTCTGCTGAAGTTACACATGAATATCCTATGGGATGCATGTTTAACTCTGTGGATGAAGTTTTGTCCTTGTCAGCGATCTTCACAAAATCATTGACCTTGACTCCACAAGAGCTCGGTGGAGAGGACCTTGAGGGGCCCTCTTCCTTGGCCCTTGTTACAAGAGGGTTGGATGCTCCTCTTAACATCCCATCACTATAGGCTCATCCTCCTTCCCCCTATGATGATCTAGAGTGGGAAGCAGACGACCTCTTGGTTGATCAATGTTAGGAGGAGGCCTCTTCTTGATCATGTGTGTTTGTGTGTTTTGTGATGTGTTCCCCCATGATTGTGCTATGTGTGTCTGGATGACCCTTGTCACCCTTGTTGGTGCTTGGGTACAGGCATGGTTTTTGTGTCATAACTTCTTCTATTTCTATCATCATTCTTCCATGTTTGAGATTGATTTTTGATAAATTGGGGATGATGCAAAGCGTTGGGGGCATTTAGGCTTCCCTTCCATGTTGACCCAATTTTTTATTTTTACTTTTTTTTTCCTTGCATTCTTCTTGATCTAGTTGGGGATTGATGATCTTTCACCTTGCACCGAAGTTACCTATTATTATACGAGCTTGGACAGATTTGACCCTGTTAAACTAGATCCCCATGTGCCCTTTTTTTGTAATTTTCTCTCTTCTTTACTTGAGTTGTCCCTCCTATGTGTGACAACGTTCTTTCTTCAACATTTCAATTTTTAGAAAATGCATTCATGGCCAACGAATCTTTTCTCGAAAATCCTCGCAAACCTTTCTTCAGAATCATATTCTCAACTTGGAACCCTAACAGAACATTTTCCCTTCATTAGGGGTTCACAAAGAGAGGACTTGAAAAACCTTCCTCTGAAGCAGGAACAACTTTGATCTTCCCCTCGCGTGGGGGCATACTCTTCCTTTCAAATTCCTAGAGAACTGAACATCTTTCAAAAGGATCCCTTGATGAAGGATCAATTCAAGAAAAAGAACATCTATTTTCTAACTTTGCATCCCTTGAGTGGACCCCCTCTTCATGATGGGTTCCCAAGGAACCCCTTCGAAAGTTTTCAAAACTATCGATGGTTTGCGCAATTGTCTGCTTACTCGCCTATGTGGCCACTTCCTAACTCTATGGAGTTTGCTTTCCTAGGTTTCCTCCATGTGAGAGATCTTGGGGGATACCTCCCTAAAGGACTGAG
>VDFB02115608.1:0-60145 GCA_007258455.2 Sequoia sempervirens | reverse complement strand
GCATGACCTGCATACAAATCCCTGCCATTGAATTGCCATCCATCCAAAGTGAAAATAAGCAATGTAAGGATTTGAGCAATATAAGTCCAAAGGGTTATGCTGTAACGGTAATGGAATCACCATAAGAGCACAACCGAGGAACAAATTCTTGTGACTGTAATTATGTGATCCATAACTCTATTGGTCATGTGGCATAGTTGTGTTATGACAAATATAAGATGCATTCATGTGTGACCCAAGTTTAATGTGGCTATGTTGTGATAGAAATGGAGGTGATCATATGAGAAAAATTCATGTAAAAGTCATTGTCATCATAATTAGGTGTCAATCATCATTGGGTGCATTTGGGTTGACTCAAGTTTAACAGATTACGATGTAATGATAGCATGATCCAAAAGCGATTACCTCCTGTTGCAATAAACAACGTATAACTCAGGTTGATATGCAGAGTGGTTGTGTTATATCAATTATGCAATGCATTCAAGCACAACCCATGTTTAATGGGATATTCTAGAGAGATCAATATTTTCTAAGCCTTATGAATGTTACTTAAAAGTGTACAACATAAACTACAAACCAAGTTTGTTACATACTTGAATGCAATCTTAGGTTATCACAAACTATAATAATGTGATATGATACTAACCATTATGGGAAGTATTAAAGCAAGACCCATGCTATATAGGATACATTTCCCTTATTAGGTTTACATACCTTAATAATCAAACACAAGCTTCCCACACACTCTAGGATACAATCCAAGATCATACCACACCATGTCAAGACAACAAATTTTTTGACCCAAGATTTAAGGTTGTTTTTTAATACCAACATAAGCATTGGTAAGAGCATGACTAGGGTACAAACCTTAGGCCTTCGTAGAAACATAAACCATAACTCTAGCAGATTAGTGAGGTTGCAATACCAGAAAGATTGAGACATTGTTCGTTTGTCAAAATAATTTTAACTCGACAGCGAAAAAAATACCCAATACCAGTTTTTTTAAATACCCATATAAATAAAACGCCCAATGTCCTTTTTTTAAATACCAAGATCGTCAATAACAAAGGGTTCATCGAACATCAATTTTTTTAATGCCCAAGAAAAATGATAACAAAATAAAAGTTTAGAAAACTGTGTGGAATGCCATAAAAGGTTGAGACCTCATTTGTTTCTCAGAAAAAAGTATTATCTCAATAGCGAAAAATATCCAGTACCATTTTTTCAAATACCCATTTCAAGTGAAAACCTAGCATCAAAATACCCAAACAACCAATAAAAAATACTGAGCATTAGTTTTTAAACATACCTAGATATCTAGTAACAAAATATCCAACATCATAAAATTCAAATAGCCAAATAGTACTTCACGAAAACACCCAACATCAAATTTTTCAAATACCCAATAGGCATAATGTATACATCCAACTTAAAAAAATTAAGAATGGTTTGCTTACCTTTGAGACGATCCACAGAAAAAAGATCAAAATCCTTAAGACATACTTCCAAGTGGGGAGCTGTTTGATAGAAGGATAGATTTGGCCACATTCTAGACCCGTACTTTGAAGCACTGTTAGTAGGAGATTCCTCCACTAGGAAATTCCTTCGATTACTACTCAATATCTCCATCTTCAAAACCATTCAACCTCTATTTGTTTTCCCAGACTATTTCTTCTAACTAAATAGTAGTTAAAAATTGCAGGAAAATGGTGGTCTTAATTACATCGTTTGATTTTTGTTATGCATTTATAAAACATATATATAAATTTGTATGCATAAGTGTCGACTAAAGCCTAAATTGATGGCTAGGAATATTTTCTCTCAAAAAACAAAGTTTGATGCAAAAAATTAGTCATTTGTAACTATGATTTTATCGATGATCAAATTAGTCATTTATAGTTGTGTTACAAAAAATGAATAGAATTTAGTCATTTTTAGTTGTTGTGACTAAAATTTTTAGTCACATAGTCATTTATTTTCCAAATTCTACTAGTGCCTGTCTCTAAGCTTGAGGCTATTGGCTAGGACCTTACAAGACATCCTTTCCTTGTCTAAAATTCTCATATCAAACATGGAGGATGATTTCTTTTGGGTTAAGGAATGCAAGGGCAACCTCTCTGTTAGATTGGCTTACAGTTTGTTTTCGGACTTGGTAACTCAGAGAAAAGTTTGGAAATAGGTTTGGAACAAACATTTGACACCAAAAATAAACTTCTTTTGCTAGATGGATTCCCACAATAGGATTCCGACTTAGGATAATTTAAGGAAAAGGGAATTCCAAATCTCAAATAGATGCATGTTATGCAAGAACAATGAGGAGTCGGTTGACCACCTATTATTGCACTATTCATTTCCTGCTAAAGTTTCAGATTTGAATTTTGGAAAAATGGGGATCCATTGGACCATGAATGGGGACTTAAAAAAATATTGAGGGATGGTTTGGCCCCTTTCAACATCCTCTCCCTTTTGATATTTGGCATCAAAACCATCCCATCATTTGTTGGTGTCTTTGGAAAGAGAGGAATAACTGAATCTTCAGAGATGTTGAGAAAAGTCCTAAGGAGGTCTTTGGCATCGGTTTCAGACTTATTTTTGAGATTTTCTCCATTTACTCTTGGAAACCCTTGAAAAAATACCCCACAAAGTGGGAGACCAAGATGGAAAAATCATGGAATAGAAAGTTGGAGATCAATTTCTTTGATATCTCTAAATCTTTGGTTCAACATAATACGATTTGGAAACCCTTGTTGAATACTAGCTGGAACAAGCTTAATTTTGATGGGGTGGCTAAAGGGAATCCAAGTATGGCTAGTATTGGTGGCATTATTAGGGACTGGAAGAGCAACTTTGTGGTAGGGTATGCTGGCGATATTGGTATACAAACTTATATGACAATGGAGGCACGAGCGCTGCTCAAGGGCATCAAGATTATTATCACTGTAGGTATAAAAAATCTACATATAGAAGGTGACTCCAAGACAATGATTGACTCTATTAACCAATGTTGTAATCATGGATTCTAGAGTATTAAAGATATTTTTCAAGACAATTTTTTTGATCTCTAAATTGGAAAGGAAGAATCTTTCTCACATCTTTCGTGAGGGAAATCAAGTGGTGGATGCTCTAGCCAAACTTGGCTCCTTGTGGATTCTATCTAAATTTTGGAGACGTCTTGAGACTCTCCTGATGAATATATAAGGATTTATCCTTGCTGAACAAAAAAATGTTACTATTAATGAAGGAGGCCAACTATGCTGGTTCAGGCGGGTGTATGTGGCACTATACCTTTGGGCCTTGGATGATGTGAAATAAGAATGAGTATGTGGAGAGGTTTTCATGGGGATTTGGGAAAGGTTTTGAATTTATGATGATGTATGATAGGGTTCTCCAAAACTCGTTCAGATAGTCTTGTCAAATGTACCATGACATTTTTCACATTTTTAGAAATGTGTATTTGGTAATGTTTATCTTCAGTTTGCAGGCTAATTATTATCCCCTCACATTTACCATAGCTCTAAGATTTGATGTGTTGTACTTAAGGAAATTTAATTATGACCTTGTGGCCATATTTCCTTGGAGTATGTGTTGGACCAAAGTTAGCTCTAGACCTTTGGTTTATAATATCACGATCAATTTTATCATGGATTTTGGCTTAAGTATGTTGTATTTAAGATTGGCTCATTATGGCCTCGTGACGATCAATTTCTTGGAAATGACCACTAACTTGTGTGATCTATTAAATGTCTTAATTAGGCATGGTCATCCTTGGTTTGGGAATGATGATATTGGGGTGGGTTAGTTCACCAGTTGCCATTTCAAAAATTTGCAACTCTGTTGGTTTGGGGAAGCTTTTGGATTCAGTGTGAAGAGATGAGAGGCGATAGAGTTAGGACTAAACTTGACTCTCGTGATGAATTTCAAAAGAACCCTATTTTTTGGCATATATGCATTGAGGGTGGTTTAGCACCTCTTATGGAGTGTCTAGAGGGCCACGATGAGAAGTTATCGACTCAATTTGCTGCCTCCTGGAATGAAAGGAGAGTTACGGTGGGAGGAATTTCGTTCGAAGTTAATGAAGAGGTTATTGGAAAGGTGACAGGTCTTTCCCGCACTAGCAAGAAACTTAAGAAGTACACCAAAGTCCAATACTTAGAGAGCTTTAATGCCTTCTTCAAAGAGAATGAGAAGGCGGTCAAGAAGAAAGCGGGTTTCAAAAGGGAGGCGCCCTAAACCATGGGATCATGTTTGTCTTTCTCTCATGAAGTATGTTACTCTTGAGGGAAGATTTAAGGTTTTTTACTTTTATCATTTGTCATTACTCAATCACCTCAGGAACAAAATGCTCTTAAGTTTTCCTTTTTTCTTGCTAACTTTCCTAAAAAGCTCAGTAAAAGAAAATATTGAAGCTGCTACCCAAAACCCAGATAAGCCGCCTCCATTTCCTTTACACTAGGGTCTAATTCTTCGGCTCTACCATTTTAATTTGGCCCTCTGTCTTCCCATACCCATTTTTGATGTTGGTGTTGAATATTTAGAACCGCCCGACCACTCCCTTGATAAACCCTCCCCTACTGCTTCTATCAGTCTCGAGAGGAAAACCCCCCTTGTGGAAAGCTAATCCAAAAATGCTCCTAGACCAAAACCCCCTGCAAAAAAGAAGAAAGGTGGACCAACAAATGCCTAGTCTAAGGAAGCTTCCAAGCTGTGTGAGTTAAAAACTACCCCTACCAAGAAGGACAACAAACTGTTGAAAAAAACTAAAGGTAAGAAGGAGACTCCATACCAGGTGGAGATGTTGACTTCAGACAATGAGGGAAGGTGCACTAAGGACCATGATTCTAAATGGGATATTGTTGTGGTGGCTACTGTGGATGTGGGGACAGAGCAAGCCAATGTTAGGAGGTCCCATAGGTTGGCTAAAAATAATATGGAGGTGCCAATTGATGAGATATCCAATAGCTCAGAGGAGACTGGCAACAAAGAGAGGTGGACTAGCAGCAAAGAGGAGTGCAATAAGGACATTGTCGAGGAAATGAAGGAATTTGTTAAAGGACCCAACCAATTCTCGAATATGAACAAAATGATCAATGTGGACTCCACTACGCAGTCTTTAGACCCGATGGCTAGTGCAGAAGAGACCTTTAAGAGGACAAAGGACACAACAAAGGATTTCAACAAGCTGCAGACATGGGTGGAAAAACTAGAACACAAGTTCACTTGGCTGACATGATTCACCATTAAGATCATTCATAGGTCTGCTACCACTCTCTCAGAGGTTCTCAAGGAAGAGGTGGAGAAAGAAAAAGCAAGAGAGGGACCTAATTGGGTGGGTGATGATGTTCTAAATATTCTCTTTGAGAAGTGGGATGGGATTGCCATGTAATGTGTGGGTCTATGTTTTGGGTTGTTGGTTCTTTCTCTATTGTCGATTTGTTGTTCCTGTTTCTTTTGTTTTCTGTTGTTACTGGTCTTTTGATGTAACTATGGACTTTGTCTCTTTTTGGCCCCTTGGGCTCAATTTGTAAAGGGTACTGCACCCTGTAAATGCAACTTACCTTATCAAAAACAATATTTGTCCCTCCAAAAGTGTATGGTACAAATATTTGATTCATTGCCTCTCCTTTTCTTCATTCTTCTTGATGTGAACCTGGGAATAAGATAGCATGTGAAGACATAATACTTTTGTGGTAAAGGAAAAACTTACCTTGTTGAAGTTGTTGGCGCTGTTGAATGCGTATGTAACACAAAAAGTGTCTGCATCACCAAAAGCAATCTCTACAAGTCAGGAATATGGTTGTATTTCTTATCCCATGTGTCATAATCTTCCTTTGAAGTCCAGTTGACATGAAATCATCCAATTTATTCCTATATGGACCATATTTCTTTACCACCTAATTTGCATCCTTGTCAAAGTCTTCCAAGAATTTACTGGTGAAGGACAATTTTTTCATGCTATTCTTTAGCATATCAATCTTAACATCTCCACCTTCACATATCAAAACAACCTATTTAGCAATGAGACTATCTATTTTTTCTCTCCATTGCTCATATGAATTTACAACCCCATCGCTATGCAAAATGTCTAGAAAGAGGTGAAGATCATTCTAGTCAAATTTTTGGAGCAATTCCCTAACTCTTTTCTCCAATGGATCTACTAATCCTTGATAATCAACAAATCCTTTTACTACCTTGTATATGGGTGATATTTGTGGTGGCTTATTAAGCTCATGAGTAGACCCATTAAACATGCCATCCAATGGAATAAGCATGGGTACCTATACTTGCATTAATGGGACAATCACTGATCTATGCCTTTCAAACATTCTTATTGCATCAAACATTAAAGAATAATTTGAATGAATATTGTTTGCTCTTTCTATTGCTTTTCCCATGTAGTGTTCAAGAACATTAGAAATAATAAGTACATTATTTTATTCATACGACTCAAAAAATTTCTCATATACCCTTAACTGTTGAATCAATTCTCTTCTATTCACTCTTGCTCTAGGAAGGGGTGCAGTTGATGTGCTTGGAACAAGTTGTGCATTGGCCTTTCCTCATCATAGATGACTATCTCCATAGATCGTGTTGGAGGTAAAGGTGGAGAAAATGGGGAAGGAGCAACTAACTGCACTTGTGGTTGTTGGTTATTTAAGATTTCAACCATTATCTCTAGCTCTACAAGTCTTTTCCTATCCTTATTGTAGGCAACCAACAAGTCATTATACTTCCTTATTTTTGCATCACACTTCTTCTGTAATGAATTGACAATTGCCTTAGTGAACTGTGCAAAATTTACACCCAATGTAGCTACCTCTATTGTTGAGGTTTTTGAAACCATTTTGATAGTTAAGCCTCCCCTTAGGTCACCTACAGGTTCTACCACTTTTGCTTTTTTTTGTATTAGGGGCCAAAGCCCAAACAACAAGTGTGTCCCATGTTGGACTGAAAGCTGAGTGTGACAAGGCATTTAGTACATTCTCATCTATTGCAAAATACTTGCTTCTCATGCTTCCTTACTGTATCAAATACAATTTCAGATGCTATGCCCCATTCAAGTAGGAAAAGTATTCCACTTTCTCTTTCAATTCTTCTTCCCTCCTTAGGGATCATTTCTTTCTATTTTTCCTTCATGTCTGTTATTACCCTTGCAGATATAACTGCTCTAGGTAGTTTAAGAGACTTAGCCATCTCTTCTTTCACTTTATTCTCATATTCATCCTTGTTTGTCCTCCAAACACACTCCTTTAAAACACTACTATTGACAACGGTATCATCATCCATGAAATTTGTGCATGCCTTTTCCCTTATGTCATTTGCATTATCGAATCCTATTAGCACTGGTTTTGAGACCCTATTTTTTGGAGCTAGCACAACAACTTCTGCTTGTGGAGGTGGCATACCTTTCATGATATCATCAAAGGTTACATCAACCTCATCATCTGAATCCAATGGGTAGTGAACAAGTTCAAATACTTGCTCAATATTTCTCCTCTTTAGAGAGGACTCCCTTTGGGGTGAATCTATATCAATAATATTGTGAACAGGGGATGGAGGTGCCTGTTGCACAAGGGAAGAAGCTCTAGACTCCTCAGATTGTGTAGTAGTTTTTGTATGTTCCTTCAAAACAATCCCCTTGGGTCTTTTGGTAAAGACATAGTGTTTCTTTGGTGGCTGGTAAGTGGGCCTTTCCTTAATCATGGGGGCTTTCCCCTTATCTTGTATTTGAACCTACTCCTTGAGATGTCCCACCACCTTGTCAAAATTTTGAAAAACCACTTCAATCCTAAGGATAGGATCATTATTATCAGCAAAGGTTCCTTTGAACATTGGATCTTTCTTGCACTTTGTCGCTTCCAACTTTTGAAAGGTAACCCATTTTATCCTTCTATTTGCAATCTCATTTAGGTCAAATTTATTCTTGATGATGTCTTATGAGTAATTTACCCCATGTTTAAACTTTCCTTTGTTAATTCTATGCCTTAGGGCACCGATGAATCCTTTAGGGTCATAAGTTCATCCCCCAATTTTTTTTTTATCTTTAATGGGGTTCACATCTTAAGGATATGATTCCATCCTTCCTTGTCCTTTTCCATGAAAAAATATAAGCACTATGTAATCAAGGAAGAATGGTCCCTTCTTTTGGTTCTTTAAATGAAAGTCCTCTGCCTTCCCCAACTGATACATCACCTCAAGAAAACCAAGTCTAAAAGGAATGGATTGGGGTAAGATACGAGGAGCCACATTTTTTTCGTACACTCTAATGAAAGTGTGATAAAGATACATAAGCACATCTCCCCAATTATGGTCAATTCCTAGGTCAAGCCTTCTCTCCTTAGGGATCATAAAATCATGCAATTCCTTTGGGACTCTTGGCACCTCACCCCTTAAATAACTCTTCAATTTAGCAAAAAAAAAGTTTGTAAATACTACAAAACTTGATGATGATTCATGTATATCCAATAAGGGTGTCCAGATCTAGACATGGATACATTCAATACTTGCACTTATCATTGTGATCTTCAAACTAGGACCTAGCTCCATTGATCTAAATGCCAAGAACATGAGGCACAACAAAGAGTACCACCAAAATCTAACACCACCTTCCATTTCGTTAAGGGCCACTAATGCCTTATGAATGGAATTTGAAAAATATGTGGCAAAATCATATTCTTGATTGGCCATCATACTCTATATGATTGCAACCATAAATATGAGGGCTACTGGCATCCTCTCCCATGAATCAATTCCCAAAATCTAGTACAAGGTGTAATAGGTTTTAATAAAGTAACTTTCAAAGCAATCAACTCTGAAAGGATCTTTTTTCAGAAGGGGTAAGTCAGATCTTATTCCTCTTTCTATCCTTTACCCAAAACATAGGCAACAATGTCACTCTATATGTGCTTTTGTTTGTTTCATATTCCTCTTTCAAGGCATGGAGGTTGATAGGTTTATTTGTATGCATGTTGAGATTGAATACTTCAACAATCGAGTCTCTATCTAGTTTCACCATCTCTTTTCCAGTGTATGTCCTGACAATCCTCATATTTTCATCATAATTGGTAGTGATAGCTTTAAGCAAATCTACATCCAAATATATTAAGTTTCCTATATCCAATCTGCATCCATTGCAAGTCGATACCTTGAAATTTCATTTTCCATACCAATATTTGAAAAGTTCCCACCCAATAATCTTCAAGTCTGTATCACTGATTGCATATAATCTATCCACAATACCCTTATCCATCCATGGACCTTGCAGTTTTATCTTGCCAAGATTTTTATCCATAGTCAAGCCAAGAAATTGAGCCAAGAAATCATCGTGGAGGGATTTTTTGGAGATAGAACCAAGAGCTTGAGCCTTTGGGAGTTCCATTTAGCCACAATTTGCAACTAGGGTTTTCTATAATGTGACTTGGGGTTTTAATTTAAGTGCTAGGTAGAACTAGGGAAAAGTGAAATCGAATGAAAGCAGGAAAATGAAAAATTCAAGAAAGCTTCAAAGAAATTACTACCCTAGAACATAAGTTCAACACTAAACCTGGTGAGAGAAAAATATTTCATGCAAAATTGAGCAAAGAAGAGGCAAAATTTGACTTATATGTGTTTTGGACACACAAACCTTAATTCTTATTGCTAGGAGCTCATTCTTCTAGGAAACAATCTTCAATGTCTTTTGAATACTTTGGTAGGTCAGAATTATGCTTTTATGGCAAAAAATCTCTTTAATTTTATTGAACAACACTACGTCCTCCATTACTGCTCACTCGTGCGAAGCAGAAAAGCTAACTCAACTTTGAACATGAGTCGTTGATCTTATGTCGATCTGTACCTTCAAATGACTTAGATTGAGTCAACTAAGTTTTAAAAAGTTGACCTTTATTCACCTTAATATTAAACCATTAGAATATGACAATGTGAAAAAACCCATCTCATGTTACTATTGGCCCTACTACCCTTTGGGAACATCAAAAGAGCTGATGTGGCACGTTCCCACACCCTCACGCTCATGCGTTGAAAACCAAATCAAGAGTTATGGGATTGTGGGGAAGTCCACTAGATGACACCACATTTCCAATGTGCACATTGGTTAAGTTCCCATGTATTTTCCCATACTTAGGTGAATTTTTCCATTTTCTTAATCCTTTGTAACTTTGGATGACCAGGATCACATCATCTTCGACACTAGCTAGCTAGAAAACAACCACATGTCTTTAAGAACACACCTTTTAATCCTCCTTATGTTGCCTCAATGTTCAATGAAATATTTCATTTTGCTTTAATGATCCTTTGAACGATTTGGATGTTTCCACTTGGAAACCTCCCGCACTCCTACATGCATCTGAGATCTCTTAAGGCAACCCCTACGAGATGGTAGGGAATGACCAAGATGAGTCCATGTGGCTGAACATGAGGCATTAGATCATGGGCCCACCATCAACGCCTTTTGAGAGCCTACAAGGTCCACTTTAAAAGCTCGACATGTGGTGCCTTTATGCTATCTCGCACTTGGATTTTCTACGAATACTTTATTCATGCGGTAATGGTGGCGATGAATGAAAAATGAACACCTATAATGTGGGACCAAGCCGAGCCTTTATTTGAGACATTTTAACATTTGCTTCAAGTTTGTGACTTAAGATAGGTCCATTTCACTAGGTTATCATAAGATTTAGGACTTAATTTATTTCAAACCCAGGACACAAAACATTATACATAATGCACTAATATTTCATGATGCACGACCTTAAGAATTTAATTAAATATTTCAAATGACAATTACCGATATTACTAGTACAATAATCTAATTTCACACACTTTAGCCTTAAATAAAGGTACTGCACAAATAAATGTGATATAATTAAATTAATATAGTCATAAATTTTATCTGATATATACATATATATATGCTGATATATATTATATATTATCTAGATTTATATAGTAACATATCAAAGTCTCAAGTCTTGTAACGACCTAGCGAGTAGCCCTGACTAAAGTTATATCTTTGACCACATGCTAAATAAACCCTCAAGTAGTGCATGGCCTTGTTCCACATTTGATATGTTTTCACTATTCATTGGTTAGAACAAGTCTACATAGATTAAAATATTCACTCAATTGTTAGTGCGAGAAAGCAGGAAGGCACCATGTGTCCTATATGATTTGTGCTATTTTTAAAGCTAAATGGCATGCCCATGATCTGAAGGTCCTTATTGTGCGATTCAACACCCTCTTGACTATTCCCCACAATCTCGGGGGCACTATCTCTAAAGACCTTGGTTGACCACGAGAGTGTGGGATGGTGTGAAGTGGCAAAGTCTCGCCCGTCGGATGATCAGTTAAATCAAATGGGATATTTTACATGGTATTGAGGTGACATATTAAAGTGTAAAAGACATGTATCTCAATAAAGTTCAGATGTTTCAAACTTTGTTTACTTGATCTTAGCTATCCAAAGGTAGAGATCATCCTCATATCAATGGCTCAAATTCAAAATTGAAAAAATAAGAAGATATATCCGTTTTGGTTGACACAAGTGAATAGTAATAGTAGACGAGATGCCAAAAAGCCTAAATTTATTGTAATTCACCATAAAAGAAAATTCCAAAGCATAATTCTAATTCACCAAAGTATTTAGAAGCAATTGGAGATCAAACCTTGTGTAGAACAAGCTTTTAGCGAAGGAAATTAGGGTTTGTGCTTTCTGAACACCTGTAAGTTAGAATATTGTGCTCTTGCTAGTTATAGTGTTCAATTGTAGTTCTAGGATTGCTATATGTTTTAAATTTCTATAGTTTGCATTGATTTCATCCTATTTAATTGCAAATTTCCCTAGCATTTCTTGCATTTAATTTGAAACCCTAGTCCCACTATAAGAAATCATAGTTTTCACAATCCTTGCCAAAATGTCACCTTCAAAAGCTCAAGCTTTTGAGCCTCAAAAGATCCCTCCATGAAGACTTGTTGGCTCAATTGCCTAGTTTGACAATGGAAAAAAACATAGGAAAACTGATGTTGCAAGGCCCAGGGATAGAAAAGGGTATTATTGATAAAAAAATTGCAATCAAAGATGTTGATATGAAGGTTGTTGGTTGGGATTTATTCAAATATTTGTATGGAAAACGAAATGTGAAAGTTCCAAGCTGCAATGCTTGGAACTTAGACCTGGGAAAGTTGACAGTTCCAAATGTATACCTGGATGTAGACTTGGTCAAAGTTGTTGCTGCAAATTATGACCCAAATGTCTGGGTTGTAGGGACACATGCTGGGGTGGAGATGGTGAAGTTGAGCCAATAAGGAATTATAGGGTTTTTTTAGATTTAACCCTAATGTGATAAAATAGATTAACCTGGAAGCACTAAGGAATGAGTATGAAAAGAAGAGAAGCATATACAAAGTGAAATTTTTTCCAAGGGTCATGGTGAAGGGAAAGGGTAGAAGTACAATTAGGCTGACACTTGAAGAAAAGGAACCTTTCAAAATGGATTATTTTTGGGTTTTACTTTGTAAGGACTTATGTCACTTTATGTCAGATCCTAGGACTTGACCCTCCTTAGAGGATACTAATAGCCTTCATGTTCATGGATGCAAACATATAGAATGTGTTAGTTAATGAGGAGTATGCTTTTTCTATTTGTATATTAGATTATATTCACAAGGCACTAGTGGCTATCAAGGATGGAAAGGGTGGTCTGAGGTTATGGTGGTATTCTTTGTTGTGCCATATTTTCTTGGCATGTGGATATAGAGAATTGGGCCCAGCTGCATTGCAACTTAAAATGAAAGATGAGAATGGAGAAGGTCTCCTAGTCCAAACATGGACCCAATTACTAGATAAACATTGTGTAAAATCAAGTTTTGTGTTGTTCACAAACTTATTTTTATCAAAATTGAAAAGTTACTTGGGAAAAGATGTACCAAGAATCCCAAAAGAATTACATGATTTTCTAAGGCCAAAAGAAAGGAGGCCTGATTTAGGTATTGACCATAATTGGGGAGGTGTCATTGTGCATGATAATTGCACTATCCTTAGAGTGTATGGGACAAACTAGAACCAACATGTGCTTCCAAAGTTTGTGCCACTTAGAGTGGGTTTTCTTGAGGTTATGTGGTAGATGGGAACAATGGAGGACATAAACCTAGAAAACCAGAAGGGATCTCTTGTCCCTTAATATATAATGTTTTCAGACTTTGTTATGACCAAGGAGGGGTGGAAAAACATTCTTGAAATTATTATGCCCCTAAAAATGAAGACTTGCAGACCTAGGAAACATGATCTTGAAGGTTTTACAGTTGCATTAAGGATAAGGATTAACAAAGGTAAAATTTTCCATGTTTTGATTATCCAAAGGATATTATCAGAAATGAGTTTGATTTGAACAAAGTTGAGGATAGAAAAATAAAGTGGCCAGTGTTTGAGAAATTGGAAAGGGAAAAAGAGCAAAAGGATGCCACCTTCAAAGGAACATATGTAGATACTGAGGATCCTATTCTTAGAATTGAAGCCATTTTGCAAAATTTTGACAAGGTTATCACCATCGAGCAACTTAAGGAGAAGAGAGAAGAGAAGGATAAAGGGAAAGCCCATATGATTGAGGAGAGGAACACTTATTAGCCACCAAAGAAATAATATGTCTTCATAAGAAGACCAAAGGGGATTTCCATGAAAGAACAAACTAAGGCTACTCCCTCCCAATCTGATGAGTCAAGAGCCTTGTCACCTATACCTCATATGCCACCATCACCCCCATAAAATTTCAGTGATTTAGATTCACCTCCAAGGGAGTCATTTTCAAAAAGGACAAAAATTGAAGCAACAAGACTTGTTGACTACTCTTTGGATCCTGATGATGAGGTTGTAGTCACCACTGATGAAATAATGCAGAATATGCCATCACCTCAGAGGGAGATGGAATTAGTAGCCCCTTAAAATAGGTTAAAAAAAGTAGTTTGGACAATGCAGATGACATAATTTGGATAAGGCATGCACAAAATTCATGACAAATGATGCATTTGTCAAAACTAATGTGTTCAAGGAATTTTTTTGGAGAACTAAAAGAGATGAATTCAAGAAGAGAATGTGGGAAGAATGAGCCAAATCTCTAGAACTGACTAAGTTGTATCTACAAAGATAGTTGCATAAATGAAGGCCAAGCAGAAAGAATTGACCCTTGAAGAAGGAAGAAGACTAGTGAAATAAAGTGGCTTACTCTTACTACCAGAATGGGATATGGCATTTTCCATTACCTTTGATACTATGAGAAAACATGACTCAAAAGTTTTTTCCACTGAAGAGGAAGTTATATTTGCATTACAAGGATCTACTTTTAGTACACAATGGGACACACTTGCAATTTGGGATTTGGCCCCTAATACTAATAAGCCCACAGTAGTTGAACATGCAGGAGACTTAAGAGGATGTCTCATGATTAAGAGAGTCTTTGACTCTTTAGTGGTGGAGGTAGCCACATTGGCTATTAATGTTGCAAAATTCACCAAGGCCACCATTGAGTCACTATAGGAGAGATGTGATATGAAGACAAAGAAATACAATGACTTGTTAATTGAATATAACAAGGATAAACAAGGCTTGTAGAACTAGAGTTAACAATGGAGATGATGTAGAGTTAGCAACAAATGCAATTAGTGCAGCCTGCTACCCCTTTTCATTAATCTCCACAACCTCCTCCAATTCATTCACCTCCTCCATCATCCATAGAGATGGCTATTTATGAGGAAATGACATTAGCAAATCTTGTTCCTAGCATTCCTCCCCTAGAGAAAAGAGTTAGCAAGAGAGAGTTGATTCAATAGTTGAAAGCATATGAAGAAATGTTTGAGTTGTATGAAGAAAAATAATGTGCTCATTGTCTCTAATGTACTTGAACATTGCATGGGGAAAAAAAAAAAAGGTGAACAATGTTCACCTAAGCTATTCTTTATTTTTTGATGTAGTTAGCATGTTTGAAAAAGATAGATCAGTGGCAGTTTCATTGATGCAATTATGGGTGCCTAGATTGAGTGCATTGGGTGGCATGATCAAAGAGTCTACTCATGAACTCAATAAACTAGGACAAATAGTCCCTTCCTATAAAATGGTAAAGGGAATCATTGATTATAATGGGATGGTAGATCCCATGGAGAAGAAAGTTAGAGAGTTGCTCCAACAATTTGAAGACAAACATCTTGGCTTCTTGCCAGAAATTTTGGATAGCAATGGAGTTGTGAAGACATATGAGTAATGGAGATTAGAAATGGATAATGTCATTGCTACAAAGGCCTGCTTAGTTTATGATGGTGGAGATGTTGATATTGATATGTTGAAGAATAGAATGGAAAAATTGTCATTGACTAGTAAGTCTTTGGATGATTTTGATAAGGAAGCCAATCAAGTAGTAAAAAGGTATGGCCCATATAGAAACAAATTGGATGAATTCATAGCTTTTTAAGTGGCCTTCAGAGGAAGATTATGACATGTGCCCAAATAAGAAGTATAATGAGATCCCTAACTTGTAGAGCTTGCTACTAGTGATGTGGATACATTTTGTCCTCTATGAACAACAAAGGGATTGTTGTATTTTTGTACAACAAGGTTTTTGTCAATATAATATACTTTTTTGAGGGAAAAATATTGTTATGAGCAAATGTAATAGTACTAGCATTTGAATGAACACAATGGAAATTTTGAAGCCAATTGTCTCCTATTGTACTTTTAATGCAAATTAAAAATGAAATTGATCAAAGATCATTTGATTTTTCTCCATTGTTGTCCCAGTGTATGTATGCTTCTATTGATTCTCTTATTCAAAAAATAGGTTAAATGCTTTAATGGAAGTGTACGTTTGTCTAACATTATGTAGGAATTTGATAAGTAGAATAGGTTAAGTTTTTTGAGTATGACATTGTAGTGCAATGTTGTAAAGATCTACAGGCATTGATCTAAAATCAGTGTATGAAGTTACAACTAGAGTATCTCTCAGATTTAAAAGAACAATCACAAAGTTTAATTTCTGTTGGGATTATTTGTAGAAGTTTCATGTGATTTCATATTCTACTGCTTTATATTGTCCAATGCTTAAAATGATTTTCTAGATCTTCTAAATTATTCATTTATCAAGCAAATTATATTAGAATATATCTGTTATCTACGATGTATGAGATACATTGACACAATAGATCATAATTAGATTGTAAGGGATCACCTTCTCAGGTTTTGCAAAGCCCAACATGTAGAGGGAAATTTATTTCAACTTTCACTTGTTCATTGGCCAATCCCTCCAGATAGTTGATAATTGGAAGTGGCAAAACCATAGGTTACTTGTGAGATCTAGTTGGGAATTAAAACCACCAAGACCTAGTATTCAAGATTTATATTGGAATTGATTCCCAGTTGCCATTGTCGACACTTCGTATTATATTTATATGAGCATAAGAGACAGGCATCAGAATTCGGGATATTTGATTGCATCATGGACTACTAGTATACGAGTAATGTTTTATTAAAAAAAATATCATGCATGATCTGAAGGATATAGTTAAAAATTTTGATCGTGGGATAAGGAACTTGGAATTCAAGAGAACAAATTGAAAAGAACAACTTCCAACACTAAGACATGAAATTATATTAATAAATATAGAGAGATAGTCTTCTTGACTAAAGATGAAGTGATGTGGTGATGGTATTAGCACCTCGATAGTGTGGATTATCTATATTATTTTTTTGCTCAATTAAAGAGAAACTCTGATTTGTATTACTAGATACAGATGAAATGATTGCTAGTGTTGATTGATGTATAATTTGCTTAAAGTATTTTAATGTGATAAAAAGATACAATATAATTATACTTGTACTATATATATATAAATAAAAATATAATATTATTTATGTTTGTCTATAGCATAGACTATAATAAAAATATATATTTAATATTATAATAGTATATGAATATTATAATATACTATATTTATAAATATAAATATTAGTGTATGATATTGATATAAATAATACAATACAAAAATATTAATAAATGATATGAATAAATAATATTATGTTTTTGATATAAAAAAAAAAAAAACTAGGGTGCTATCCCTTTAGTACAAGGCCCCATAGGCCATTAGCAACAAAGTAACATTAACAACACAATAACAACAAGGTCTAGAAACCAAACCATCACCCTAAATAGTTCATATCAAAAACCATCACCAAAACATAACACAAAAACTAATACTAATAGTAATGTCCATCATGAAACCATGATTCAGAGCTGTCTTAACCACAAACCACCAAGGGTCATACCAGTTATAATGAAACATGAAAACAATAACAATATCTTTAGTAAAATTAAAAAGAAACGATGGCCATTGAGTCCAGCACCAGCCAAAAAACCAAATCACCCATGAGCCTAATTGTTCTTCCCACTGCATGGTTTAATTAAAGTTATGGTAGCCCAATCTTCAGTGAGGAACTTAAGAAGTTCCTTGTTGATGACTTCTTCCTCTACATTTCCTGTGGACTTGTCCTTCTGCAGTAGACACAAAGTGGTGGCAGACCTGTGCATGATCTTTAGTGCGAACCGAGTAACATCCTGCAACCTTTTCTCCAAACTCTCCACTTTGCATTTAAGGTTGTCAACCTCCTCCTAGACCACATCTTGTTTACTACAAGCTTCCTCCATGGCGGCCTTTCCCTTAGCAATGTTCAAGGCCCTAGATTTGACCTCCTTGATCTTAATACTGGTAGAGCCCATGGGACCCCTTTTAAGGATTTTCAAAACATGGGGGGAACTACTAGAAGAAGCTGAAAGAGCCTCCTCCTCCACATCCTTTACCTCCTTACTCTTACTCTCACTCCCATCACCATTGTCAAAATCTGACACCTCCTTAAAAATCTTGTCTTTTTCTTGCTTGATGACCAATCTACTTGACCTGCGAGGGGTACTAGTCTCCTCGGTGATCTCAATATCAGAGTCAATTTACTGAAGCCTAAATTTGGTTTTCTTGGAGGCTTTGGATTTAGTTTTCGAAGTGGGAGCTATACATTTTTTTCCTTTCTCTTCACCACAGGCCCCTAGGTAGGGGATGTCTCTTAGGGAGAGGCTTTCGTGGCAGGGTTTTTTAAACATTTTTTCTCACTAGGGCCAGGGGTATCCATAATACTAGTAGACAGAGGAGCTGAAGAGACCAGAGCCTCTTCAACAGTAATGGGATGAGGAGGGAAAAGGGCAAGGTGGAAATGGTAGAGTCTGGACATAAGCCCTTGGTGGAGAATGGTAAAATTCTTATTCAAGTTCATGGCTTTAACCAAATCAAGCACAATATTTTCAAGAGAAACATTATAGTATTAAATGTGGACACCAATATCTATTTACAATATTGATAATAATAACAATATTAAAAGTAGTTATTAACAGTTTATAAATATTATTTATATTTGCTATATACACTAAATTATATCATATGCTACAAATAAATTACTACAATGTGGTTTCTATTGCTTATGCATGCTTCTGCAACAACAATTTGGTAGAAAGCATGAGGGATTACGACTATACAAAAGGTGCAAAGTATTAAATAATACAATACTATTAATAATTGACTATAACATGCATTATAATATTTGTGTATTCTACTAAAAAAAATAGTGAGATTATGGTACATTAAATTTTATGGGAGTTTGAGCAAAGTGCTTTTGTTTTCTTGAAATTGGGTGAAAGGCTGGAATAATTACAAAATGGCATAGGTAGGAATGTAGTACATTATACTACTTGTTTTTTGTCAATTAATACAGATGTTAGATATGTATTTGTCCACACTGTCTCAATATTTATAATCGAATTAGAGGGAAGGCAAGTAACTTTTTGTAATGGTAATTAATGTGGGGATTGCATTAATGATCTTGTGATGATGGAAAATATCTAGAATAGGCCATACTCAGTGTTTTGGAAATTGCATTGGGAGCACATATTCATAAATAGTGTCTTGTATCATAGAATAAAACTAAAAATAATATAAACAAGAAGCACAGTATATATATTGTTCAGAATTGGAAAGGCTAAATGTGTAAGAGACCTAAAAAGACTGACTAGCAGAGCAAAAGAGTAAATTATAAAACACGTTTAAGTATATTGTTATTTGATTTGAGTTAGAGCTATTTGCAAGGGGGTGAGTTCAGTGTCATAGAATATAGTATGCAAGGAGAAAAATATGGTTCAATTCAAGATATTGTAGCAAAACTAGAGAATAGTAAATCTTATGCTTCGGCTCTTTCTTGCCCAAAACTGAAAGTTTGGAATGTTATAGATGTCGAAAGAGGCCACAAAAAGGACTTATCATTGGTTGTTTATTTTTTTTTTATGATGTTTTTGATCTTTTTTTATTAAATAATCATGAAATTCTAAGAGAAAGAGCACATGCACAAATATTGAGCAAGGTGCAAGATGATGAGATACACAATCTCAGAGTCTGGATATGGACATTGATGCTTGCTCAATGCATGGTTCTAATGGTTCATGCTTTTCCTAAATTAGTTGTTGTTTGCACCAATCAATATGATCAAAACACTACAAGTATTAGTAGGAGAGAATTGAAAATAGTGATTGAGGCAGATACAATAAGAAGGATGTTGTAAATAGACTATATTAGGGAAGAAATTTTTTGTACCTTTACAAATGTGCAAACAATTTGGCAATGTAATATTAATCCACTTCTTTTGCTTAGTTCAAAACTTGAACTAGACCTAAAAAAAATGAAGATGCTTGATATTCCAATTGCAACTTCAAGTCTCAGATGCAAAGTGCAAGATATTGTGTCAATGGTAGGGTTTATTTCTGGGATTGAAAATGATATGGAAGCAGATGACTTTCAACTAGGTGTAATTCTACAATTGAGGAAATTTCTAAAAGAGCAAAGACAAATTTTGGACTTTGCTGATGTGATTGCAAATCATATACATAGTCAATTAATAAATTTTAATGAGGAGTATAGTTTCAGGTTCCAGTAATTTCTTTTAATTTGTTTCTTTATCAAAATCCTTAGTTTTTTCAGTGCCATATGAAATTAAATATGTAAGAGAAGAAGGCCAATATTCAAAGAACCATTCCAGTTTTAGCATGGACTCACTTTCTTTTGGTCAATAGTGATTACTATGAGTTTTCTGGAAAAATTCATGGCTCTAGCATTGACTGATCTTAATGGGGATAGAATCAGTGTTAGAATAAGCGATAAGAAAAGACACTGGATGAAGGTTTTTCCAATTTGTTGTGATTGGTTTTTCGGGACGCATTATACAATTATTAGGGTTCATGGGTTTAAAGAGGATCCATTTAGACTACCAAAATTTTTAACCCTTGGCAACTTGGGTCTTGACTTGGTGAATGATAAATGGTCTTATGACCTTGATAATTATTTGCATGGGTAAAACCTATTAAGCACATTTGTGCATGAGAAGCGGTCATTGTTTGAGGATCAACGATCACCGGTTATTGACTTGCCTAACATGCATGTCAAACTTGATGAAATACTAGGTCTACATACAATAAAAACACTCGGAGAAAAGCGGAAATGACTGGGAAAGCAAGAGGGAATAAGTACATATGTTTTTTGGGAGAAAGAAACAGAGCAATTCTCAGTGCTAGAGCAAATGCATGTGTCCTTGGAATGCAGGAGGAAAAGAAGAAAATCAAAGTTTCCACAGGAAATAGATGAGGAAGAGGAAGATGAGAAATAAATGCCTTATGTTTTTGGCAGAGTGACAACATCTGTCTTGGAAAGAGAGGCTAATGCAAAGGTTTCTTTGTCCACCTTATTTCTAGTATGTGAAGGACATGTTTCTAGTTTAGTATCTTCTCCCATGGCTATAGTCCCTATTTTTACTTCTACTCAGTGCATGTCTTCTTCAAATTGGTCATCGTGTCTTGGAAGCATTACCATATTTTTCCATTAGTTGTTACAACCCTTGTATTAGTGGTGTTTGGTAGGGATTGTAGTTTAGTTCAACAAAAAATAACCATTCCATATGGTTTTTCACAAGGTATTCCTTTTGCTGGTGGAATAATTGAATTGCTTGTAGAGTCCCAGTAATAGATTGAGCAACTGTGACAAATGTTTGGGAAGCACAACTAGAAAAAAGAAGAGGCAAAAAAGTAAAGAAATTGTAACAACACAAATTCCAAGATTCTACAATTTTGTGCAAAAGTCTTTGATGATTGCACATATGACACCAGTTGTGATCAAGCTAGAGGAATATATGAAACCTAAAGATTATACCATTCAGGCTGTAGCTTTGGACCTAGCCAGGGCTAGGGCCCAGGATAAGGTAAGGCTGATGGAAGAAACACAAAGGTATATTAACAGTGACGATTTGAAGACAAGAATAAGAATAATGAAAAAAGATGAAGAATTGTTAAAAATTAAAACAAAATTAGGTAATTGCAAGGAACTGTATGAAGGTTTGAAAAGACAACATGATTTGACAAGGACTAGTTTGAAAGAAAGAGTAGACGAGATTAGTGAGCTACATAGAAACCTGTTAGATGTGATGAATTCAAATGAATAGTTACGAAATAAGGCTCAAATCAAAGAAGACAAAACTATCACTATGGTAGTACAACTGCATTGTTCAATTTGTGAAAGAATTGAGAAAATGGTTATTCACCTTGCACCTATGCTAAAGTTTATTACATATTCTCAATTTGTAAGTTGTGGGGTGTTGCATATGCTTGAACGTAGTGTTGCATTTTTTGTACCAAAGGAAGGTGATTTGCAATTGCTTACTAGAAAAGCTTTACAGTCTTTTAGATGAGTGCCTTGAAAGTACAAGTGTTAAGGATAGGAGAATGATAGTAGTGCAGGTAAATGAATTCATAGGGTATAAGAATATTGTTTCAAAATGTAAAAAATATTTTAATAGTCTAGGAAAATTCATGACCGAGATGAAGAAAGAGATTGCAAAATTGGTATAGTTAGGGCTTCTGTCACCTTTCAAGAATGAATAAAGAATTTTGTTAGTGGAAAATATTATAGACTTATTCAAAGAGAAGGGTCTAATAAAGCCGCAACTTACAAGTGGAAATTGTGGAGAGATCCATTTTAATTTAGTTTTGTATCTACTCAGATACGATTTCGATGCTGACTGCATCAAGCCTTACATTGCACAATCTTTTTGCAATACTATGATAGCTAATAATTACAATGTCCAAGATTTCTTAGTAGATTATTTGCATTGTAGTATAATAGAAACAATTCTTGGTCTTAACAACTGGAAAGAATGCATTATAAAATTGGCAATGCCTTATTCTAAGGGAAAAATAGAAGGCAATGTATTTTGTCTATAGTGGTTGGCAATAATTTTCAAAGCAAAAATACAACTCTGGTCTTTTAATACTATAATAATCAAAGAAAAATATTGGCCAGGAATGAACACAGACAAAAATATTTAACATAATGGCATATGAAACAAATACAAGTCATGCTCACTATGTACCATTAGAAACATTTGATAATAGTAACCATCTTCAAATGAATCTAGAAAATAATAACTACACAATAAAAAAAACTCAACGAACTACTCAAAACAAACCAAACATTAAAAAACTAGCGCATGAAATAGGAGGTAATAGTAATACAAATAGTAATACGAAAGTAGAGTATTTTGTTCTAGTTAAAGAGCAACAGGAATACAAATTGCAAAAAAAAACTGCAGATGGTGATGAAAACCGTCCAGCCAAAAATAGTAATACAAATAGCAATGTGAAAGCAGAGTATTCCGTTCTAGTTAAAAAGCAACAGGGATATGAATCACAAAAAAACACTATAGATGGAGATGAAAATTTTCTACCCAAAAGACTAAAAAAAGTTGACGAAAACAACGAAATAGTGTTAGACACAACAATTGCAGAGATGAATTATGTAGGTGTTGAGAACAAAATCGGCAATTACGAATGCACATCCTTTGCTATAAAACCTCGCAATAGAAAGAGTATGTCACTAATACACCTAAAAAAAACATTGCGACAAAGTAAATCTTCAAGCAAGGCAATACAAAAGTACTTGAACAAAATTCAGGACACTCCATGACATGAATGTGTTATTTGTCAACAACTAAACTTTGGTTACAGAATGAGAAAGATTAGTAAACAAGAACAAATTTTTTATCTAGCTTTACCAAGCACCCAAATCCCTCCTGAAGTTTTTGAAATATGTGTTTCTTGCAAACGCTCATTGCACCAAAATAAAATACCAGCTTTTTCCATCCCACAATGTATAAGATGTAATAAACCGTTACCAATCCTCTCACAACTTTCAGATCTAGAAGAGAGGTTGATTTGTCCTACATTTCCTTTGCAAAAATTAGAAAATGGGGATACAAAAGACCTCAACTTGGCTTAACACGTTCAATAATTAATGTACCTATAAATTTCAATACCACACAGAGATTCCTACCACGTTTAATAAGCGGAAAAATCACTATAGTTGTTGCATTAAAAAGAAAACTAGAATACAAGAATGCATTTCAAGCCGATATTGTTCATCCGAAACTAATAATGAGAGCTCTAAAAGAACTCTATCATAGAGATCTTTACAAAATGGAAGGCATTTGTATAGACCTTGCTTGGACAAAGATATTTAGAACAATGGTTTGTAATAATTCTGAAATAGATAGTATACATAGTGAAGACACTATAGAGAGCCAAGAAATAGAAGACAATAGTGAGCATGAGAGAGAAATAGACACACTTGTCCATGAATTCATGGAATCACAAACCATCTATGATTTGCATGATAAATAATCAAAATAGCCCCTACACAAGGAAACCATCCAATAGGAATATTTAAAGACAAAAATGCGAAAGAAATGAACTTTCCAACACTTTTATTTGGCAAGGGACGTGATATAGATATATTAAAGCGGTTTTCGTATCACAAGATAGCAAAATGGGAACTAATGCACTCTAGCGGTGACTTTGCGAACCATGCAACAAATCTATTTTTTAAAATAATATGTGTAATTCTCGCAAAAATCGTTTCAAGTATATTGATAAGGATTAGAAAGGGTAAATTACAAGGATGCACTCTACTGGAAAGGGATGTAAAAAGAAAACCAAACCTAGACAAGATATTGAAATCAAACATTGGATATATGGATTTTAAACATATTCACATATCCTCAGACTATTTCCATCAAATAAAGGAAAACATTTTTGCAATGATTCAATAATTAGGACCACTGACATTCTTCTTAAAATTCTCTAGCATAGAGCACCAATGGATGACTTTACTGTGTATTGCCAAATTTAATCAAAATTGAAACAAGACACATAACAATAATAATGAACAAGAAGAGGATATAGATTCTATTATTAGAAACAATCCTATAACCTGCACTTGGTATTATGCACTGAATGAGTGCAATGAAAAACCTTTTAACAAATGATCCTACGTTGCTTGGACACGTCAATGATTATTTTTTTGTTACAAAATTTTAGAATAGAGGAAACACACATGATCATGCACTAATATGGATTAAAAATGTGCTGATATATGGAAAATCATTTGACAATGAAATTAAACAATTTTTAGAGAAGTAGATTACATGCAATACCAATTTGATTCACCATACATTTACAAACATGCATCGACATCACCATACAAAAATCTATAGAAAATCTAGTAAAACATAGTATAGATACAATTTTCTGATTACACCAATGAGAAGAAAAAGAATGCTTGAACCTATTATAGTAGCTGAATTACAATAAGCAACTTGAGTAAAATTTGAAATGCAATGGAACAATTCGACGACTCTTTTACCTTTGATTCATTCTTGGAAAAACTATGTATGACCTAAAGTGACTACATAAGATCCATACAATCTACACTAAAAAGTCGACTATCTTCCTAAAAAGGAAACCTGGTAACACATGGAATAATAGTTTTTCCATCAAAATACTTGATTTCGGCAAGCAAATATCGATACACAATATGTCCTTAATGCTTATGTTGTCGCAACTTACTGTTCATTGTATATGACAAAAGTAGATAAATCGTTGACATATTATTTCAAAAGAATATGTAAAGAGCATGAGAAAATGAAAATAGATGCTATAAAAATGATACAAACTCTTGGAAATACTTTACTAAATCTATAACAATATCCACTCATCTTGCCACTCAACTCTTTCACTACCAATAAATTCAAGTTCAAGAAAATGTGTTTTCATAAACATAAGAGGTCAGCCCAAGAATGAAAATTCATTCTGAAACCAACATTGCTTCTTAGATAAGAACCTAATGAATCAAAAAACATAATTTTCTTATTGGTTATCGATCATTATTTGTGTTGACCTCCAAATATGCAATAGTTATGCCTTGCTGAATTTGCATCAGAACATAGAATCACAAAGAATAAAAGTCTGAAAAACAAGAAAACCTACCATCATTCGATTTGTAAAATATAATGAAAATCTTGACTACAAAAACTATTTCAGGGAACAACTATTATTGTATGTTCCTTTTATCAATAACGAAGATACATTATATCAAGGATTTAGATCAATTATATAAGCCTATATTTTTCACCAAAAAACCAAAAAACAAAACGAGTCCAGATACTCATACAATTTTAATACTTTGTGGGGCAATCTTGAAGAAGCTACTAAAGAACTAGAAAAAGAATAGGCGTTGCCAAGGTCAAAGAAACAAAACACTGCCTCTAACAAGGTGAAACAATATGATATTGCTACTGACATAGAATGGTTAAAGCATAGACAACAAACAAGTAAAATGGACATTGGTTTCAAGCTGATACAAAATTCGAGACTTCTCAAGAACATAGAATACTATAAACTAAGAAGAATGATAAATGAAGAAAAATAGGCAATTGTTAAAGACATTTCTGCAAAAAAGAGACTAGACACGAAAACACCAATATGGATTTTCTTGACAGGGGGGAAAGAACATGCAAGACATTTATAGCTAAGATAATTTTTGAAATGCTCATCCGTCTTTATCATTCTGATCCTCTGTCTGATCCATTGAAACAAAAAGGATTGATTCTGGCCTATACAGGAAAAGCAACATATAATGCAGGTGGCTCAATAATACATTCTGCTTTACAAATGTCTTTTAATAAATCCTTACACAGTGCTTAGTAATGAAAACCTTGACACTTTGCAAAAGCAATACGATCAATTATTTGTGTTGTTTCTGGATGAGGCCTCTCTGATAGGTAGCGGATTCTTACATTAAATAGATAAAAAAATGTGCCAGATTAAGCATTTACCAACTAAATATTTCAAAGACGTTAACATGATCTTTTGCAATGATCTCTATCAAGCACAACCTATTCTTGATAGCCTTATTTTTGAATATCCTATAATCGATAGACAAGTAATGCCATACAACTTTTGGAAAGATCATGTATAGTGTTACGAATTGAAAACAAATATGCATCAAAGAAACCCAAAATTTGTTACTATTCTCAACAAAATACGAATCAACACAAAAAGCATTGAGGATATAGAATTTCTTAATAATAATTATCTACGACCACCACCCATGGATCCAAAATTCCCCTATCTTTTCAAAACAAATAAATTGCTAAAATTGTTCAATAAAAAAATGTTGTCAATTGTTTCTAGTTAGGAAACTGTTATTGAAACAGTTGATGAATACAAAGAAAACTATGGCGAAGAACTGGGCCTAGTCCAGTTGGAGTGGTGGCGTAATGGGAGCGTTTGGTCCCGAGATTGGATTGAGGGTCACATTGAATTCCTAGTGGGGGAGGCCAGGCCCTCCCCCACAGAGATAAGCTTCCTCCGTGCCCCTCGATAGTTGTCCTCATTAATTGCTTTCCTTGTTCCGTTAGTTCTAGGGTTTTTGTTGTTCTTGTTTGTGTGTTCACTGGTTCTTTCTCCTATTCTCATTGGATGAAGGGCCTGTTGTTCGTATCAAACTCGATGGAGGGGGGTACACCCCCCCTCGGTCCTTCTGGGGACTCTACATTCTCTGGTGGGGTAGTTAATATCGGTAACCACCCCAAATCTTTCAAGGATGCTGTTGTAAATGAATTCCTGAATTGTTTGGAGAATGCAAAATTCTTCCTCGACCTTGTAGGTGAAGGAGAAACGTCTGGTGCTAATGGAGGACCACAAGGTTGGATTCCTCTGGATACCACTTTGGTTTCTCCAAATAAGGCTATGCTTGATTCTATTCATAAGGAGAGGGGTAGGTTATCTGAGGTCACAGTTTTCATGGTTGCCATTGACCTGGATAATCTCCCATCCAAAAAATGCTTAGATAGCTAGTTCAACTCTATTTGCAACAAGAAATTAAATGTGCAAATTTCCTTATGTCGTATGATTCACAAGGGTCTTTTTTTAATCTTCTTCAGAAATCATGAGATGCAAACCAAAATATTGAAGAAACCTTACTGGAATGTCGGTAAATTCGTCTTTAGGGTTTTATCCTAGAAATTAGGGGAAAACTGTGATGAAATCCTTGCCCTGTCTAGCCCTAGGTGGCTGTTGATAAAGAATATTCCACAGGATATGTGGTCTTTTGTTGCTCATATTGTGGAACCGTTTGGAAAAGTGATCAGGTTAGATTGTCCTAAAGTCACCTTGCTAGACTTAAATGCTTGGGTGCTCGTCTTCCTTAACCTTGGGGTGGCTTTGCCTGGAAATATTGGAATCAAAATTGACGGCTCTATCCAGATCTGTCCTGTTGAAGTCCTCAGAGGGATTGGTGCTTGCTATCTGTGTAGGAAAGAAGGGCATTTGATAAAGAATTTCCCATTAATCCTTGGGGGTCTCAGTCGACACTCTGCTGGGGCCTCTGAGGGTTTTGAAAGGCAGTCCTCGCCGATCGATGGTGGGGTTTCGTCGCCCTCCACTAGCATTGGTGTTCCGCTTGGTGTCACCTCTCCTTTTCCCTCGACCCCATTGTCTCCTCCCCTGTCTAGTGATGGCCCTCTCGCTGCTTCCGAGCCTCTTGTCTCCTCCCCCTCCCAGTCACTTTTTGATCCGACATTCTCCACCCGTAGCCACCCCTCTCCTTCCTCGGTCCTTCCCCCATCCCCTCCTCCTTTCCTGTCGTCCCCTCTTTTGCCCCCTGTTCCCAACACCAAGCTCGACACTCCATTTGGTACTGTTAAATTAAATGCACAACAATTAGCTTTGCAAGACATTGTGAAAAAAGGTGGTAACATGAACAAGAATTCTCAAAAGAAAATTGAAGTTATTAAAACGTATGTCAATGGAATTGTGTTCGATGAAGAAACTGTTATCTTTGATTATCATGTAAGTGAAAACAAAAAGGGTAGTGATACTTCCTCCTTGGTCAAGAATCCAATTTCTGCCAATGATTCTAATCAGCCCTACAAAATTCCCTCTGAATCCAACCTTAAAACTTTGGATCCCTTAATTGGTGTGAGTTCCACTGTCGAGGGTGTCACAGGTGGGGTAGAGGAGGCCAAGGCAGGAAACTGTGGAGATTCTTCCTCTGCCCCAAATGGGGACTCCCTTAATTCTTTGACTAATATGGTCAGTAGATGGTCGGTGGAGATGACCGATGCTCCACTTGTCCAGGCTTCCACTCTCTGCCCAACCAGTGATCCTGCAAGTCCTTTTGGTTACCTTGATGGTGAGGAGACCCCTAGAAGTACAACGAGCCTCCCTTGTAATGACATTATAGAGAATAGTGATGGAAATGACTCTATAAGCAAACCTGGGATGAATCAACAAGGCACTGACTCCACTGATGGGGATTCTAACCCCCCTCCTCCTCCTAAACAACCTAAAAAGAGGGGCAGGAAGAAAGGAAGCACCATAGCCATTTGCAAGAATGGGACTATGATCTCCAGAAGGAAAAGAAATAATACCAACATAGTGTTGATTGTACCTTCTCCTAAGAGATTGAAAAAGGAGGAAAGTGCAATCAAGTTCTTTGAAATGTTTAAGAATGCCAAAGAGACCTCTACCCCCAAGTGTAATAATGATGATTAACCTTACCTCTTGGAATGTCAGGGGCTTAGAGTCCCCTGACAGAAAGTATGTAGTCAAAAGGTTTCTTAATCTTGATCAAAACAAGGATTTTGTCTTCCTGCAAGAGCTCAAGGCTGTAGGATTTATGCTTGAAACCAACTTAAAGTTTATTTGGGGGAACTCATGGTTCATGGCTTCCAAGCATGAGAAAGGCAGAGGGGGTGTTGCCATCCTGGTGGCTAATAAATGGAAACCCTACCTCACTAACTTAGGGGTCTCCCCATGCAACAAGGTAGTTTGGGCCACCTTTGAAAGATGCAATGCCAAATTCAGTGTTTTCTCAATTTATACTCCAAATGACTCTTAGTAGGAGTGAGCTCTAGAGGTGGCTTGTAGGGTTTCTAGATTTCCCTTGGGTATTAGGTGGGGACTTTAACATGATTGAACATAGAGAAGATAAAAAGGGTGGTATTGATATGGATTGGAAAGGGAATGAGAGACACTATTGGCTCAAAATGAAGAATAGGCTCAATATTATTGATCCTCTTGAAGGTCTTAAGAAAGCAAGCAATGGTGTATGGTTTTCCTGGTGTAATGATCAGAAGGGTTGCAGAAGAATCTATAGTAGACTGGATAGATTCTATGCCAATAAAGAAGTGCGTTGTTTTGAGCCTGTTAGTGAAGGAAATAAAGTTTTGGTTTATCCGTACACACTGTCAGACCATCACCCTATTAAAGCTAAAATAACTATAAATAGTGGGATCAAGATTAGACCCAAGAATAAAGATAATTTCCTGCTCAATACTAGTTTATTGAGAGACCAAGATTGCATTGAGGTTATAAATACCTTAAGAGGTATTAATAGGTGGATGCCGAAAGACCTTAGCCCCATTGATAGATGGAATCAAAATGTTGGAAATGTATCTTCGAGACAGTTGGCCGAAAAAAGGCCCTAGAGAGGAGGAGGGAAGAAGATCACCTCCAAGATGTTTTACTTGCTGCTGAAGCAAGGATTCAAGAAAATCATACAGATGAGCAGCTCTATGAGGAGATCAACAAGGCCAAAATCTCCTTGAGGAAGCTGCAAACCAATAAAATTCAGGGGTTGAAAGTGAGGGAAAAGCTCAATTGGCTTAGTAACAGGGATAAAGGGACAAAGTTCTTTTTTAGGTATATAAAAGAAAAAGGCATGAAGGAGAAAATTGATCAAATTTGTCACAATGGTGTGACCCTGTCAAATCAAGAAGACATCTTGCAACAGTTTACTCTTTTCTACAAGGACCTCTTCAAATCTGAGGATGATGGGACTGAATGTTTGGGGGCTAGAAACAAGCTCAAGAGGTTGATGCCTAGGAATTTTTTTGAAGATGACAGTATACAATTAGCTGCTGAGATTTCCAAGGAAGAGATCAAAAGAGCAATCCTTGCCATGAGTAATGATAAATCTCTGGGGATAGATGGTCCCCTAGTGGAATTCTACAAGGTCTTCATTGATTGGATTTGTGAATATCTTCACCAGGTTTATATGGAAGCCCTTGCAAAAGGGTCCTTGGGACATTATATTAACCAAGGCCTAATCAAATTGCTGCCTAAAGAAGGAGATAAAACACTAATTAAAAATTGGAGACCTATCACTCTGTTGAATGTCTCCTACAAAGTTCTTGCAAAAGTTCTAGCTATGAGGCTCACCAATATCCTCCCCAAGTTCATAAACTCAACCCAGACTGGGTTTATCAAAGGGAGATACATTCTTGAAAAATTGATAACTAGTTGGGAGACTCTTGATTGGGCCAAAAGATCACAACAAAATGTGGCAATGCTCTTGCTAGATTTCGAGAAGGCCTACGACAAAGTGGAGTGGTCTTTCTTAAAAATGACTCTGGAAGCATTTGGGTTCCCACAAGGCTTCACTAGGATGATTAGTACCCTCCTAAATGATGCTTCTGCTATGATAGATGTGAATGGAGCCAGGTTGGAAGCTATTAAGTTGGAAAGGTCAATTAGGCAGGGATGTCCTATTGCCCCTGCCTTGTTTGTCATTGCCTAAGATGCCCTTCATTATCTGCTAAGGGACAACAGTTTATCTCCTAAGGTGAGAGGGGTCTATCTTCCTGATAATAATGAGATCCTTAATATTCAATTTGCTGATGATACTTCTATTTTCTTGGATTTGGAAGAGGAAAACTTAAACAGGTTACTAACCAAGTTAGATATTTTATGCCTAGCCTCTAGAGCAAAGGTCTCAAAGGCTAAGTCTATTGTGCTAGGGTGGCTTGAAAACCCCCCTAGCTAGCTGCAAAAGTTTGATCTTAAGTGGGGAGGCCCCCAAAAATAGGTGAGGTATCTGGGGATACCATTTTATGTATCTCCCAACCTAAAAGAATGTGGCACTGGCTGAACGAAAAAATTGATAAAAAGTTGGATGGCTGGAATAGGCATTACCTATCCCTTGCTGGGAGGGTTCAAGTTTTCCAAAAGATACTTTCTTCATACACTCTGTACTTTGCCTATGTTTGGTTCTTTAATAGCTATCAGGTCAATGAGGTTGAAAAGAAAATCAAAGGGTTTCTCTAGTCCGATGGGAAAGGCAAGAAGAAGGTACATTTCGTTAAATGGGCATGATGTTGCCTAGAGAAAGCCTATGGTGGTCTGGGTTTAAAAGAGCTGAAAAAACATGGTATTTCCCTTGCAGTGAAGTGTGCCATCAGGGCCTTGGATGGGCAGGAACCTTGGAAGGTCCTAATTAGGAAGAACATCTCTCAAGCTGTCCCCAAAATGGCAAAGTCCTAGAAGGCACTGCCTTTTAGTGATCTCCTCATCAACAAGTATCCAATTATACCTGTAGGATCACTGGTCTTCAGAAATATCTAGAAGGCCTAGGAAGCTATCAAGTGTAAGTTCTCTAGCCCTCTCATAACTAATTCAAATAACTTTTTGATCCATCCTAGCAGATCCATTTGGTGGAATTTAGAGCATAATGGTAAGCCCTTAGCTCTTTTGCAGGGTTTCTCAGCAAAAAAATGGAACCAAATGGGAATTAAAACTTTCAACAAAATTATAAGGGGTGGGTCATTGGTTTGTTGGGACTAGTTGAGAAAGGACTATGGAATACCATCCTCCAACTTCAGAACACACTTTGTTTTAAAAGAAGCTTGTAACTGTTGGCTCTCTCTTCAAATGGAAAACTGGAAAGATGAGCCAATGGTCTTACAATGGATTGGTACTCTCCCTCTACAGGAGGTTAAAACTAAAACTATTTATAAAGAAATCCTTGCACCTTGCACTCCTTCTGATTATGTAAATAAGGTCTAGAAGACTAATCTTGATGATAAAGTATGGCAAAAAACATTCTCTTATCTGTGGTATAATGGAATAGATGCTAAGAAGAATTGTTTCAGGTGGCTTGTTTTACTTCATAAAGTTCCTTTTAAATTCAAAAATTCTAATGTTGCTGTGTGAAATTTGCAGAGTTCCAAAAAATGTTTACCATATTTTTTTTTACTATCTTTATTCTAATGAAATTTGGAATATGTTTTGGAATGATCATGATTCTTGGAGCTCAAACAGGAAGCTCAATTGGAAAGAGATTCTAATGGGTTTTGATGTTAAACTCAGTAAAGAATTTCATCTCTTTTGGTTTATTCTAACAACTGAAATCTTATGGGTTATTTGGAAAGCAAGGAATGAGGACAAGTATAGTGGGGTCCAGAGGAATCTTACTGAGTCAAATAAAAGGCTCACTTTTTTTAATGTTGCTTTGTAGGTTGTGGAAATCATGGAATTAGCAAAAAGTAAATTTTCCAGGCTACTCCACGGTGGCGCAATGCTTGTACACTGGAAACAAGGGCACCCCAGCTTGGCTATTTTCATCTAGGAATTGAGGATCTTCAAAGAGGAGTACAAAGATAAAGTCAACAAGGTGAAAGGTTGCAAAGATGCCAAAAGCTCTCAACTGTCTAGCATACCCAACCATGAAACTGAGGAAGTTTTCTCTAAAGATGATCTTGATGTCATTAGTGTATTAGCCCGCTAGAGTTCTGGAAATAATTGTTAATGCCGCATGTGTTCTTTTTAGCTCTATGTCTCAAACAATGGGTTTAGTATATTTGTTTTGGGCTTCTCTGTCTTTGTCCATACTGTGAAGCGACCAAGTTTTTTCTTGTCTTCCTGCTATCTTAAATATGTTCCTGTCCTTTAATTCTGTTGCAGCTAAGAGTTATGTGGTGTTGTAAATAGTGAACAACTGTAATGTGTTTTCATTATCTTAATACAAAAAAAAGAAAACTATGGAAATACATCAAAAGTTGTTGAAAAAATTCTACAACTTGTACTCAAACAAGGTATGCTCGTCTAACTCTATGCAAGAAACTACAATATTGCAGATGGTCTTGTCAATGGAGCAGATGGTATTTTTTAATAATATACAACTAATAACAATGTAGATGTTATTTGGATTGAGTTTAACGATAATAAAATTGGTAGACAACAATCAACCAAATTCAAACATCTATACAAAGATGCAATATCAACAAAATGGGTGTCTATTGTAACCCCCCATCGCGCAAACCCCAAAGGACAACTAAAAACGCAACATTTTTTTTTTTGGATAACATTAAGAATAAACACTAAATTTACTAATGCAACTAACATAGCTAATGATTACAAGTTAAACATGTAAATCCCTTCTGGTACATGAGGTGACATTACGTAATCTATCCAATAACAAAGTTGATAAAAGTAATTACTAATTCTATCAACATAACCCAATCATTCACATAACTACATTTAAACATTATTTAAAGATAAGCAATGTGACAAAAATAAACCATATAAAAACCATACATACTTTCATAAATGATTGTACTTGGAAATGTAAAGAAAAGATTTTCTCGAACATAACACAACATCAACGATATTTACAATTATGGATAAAACATGAATTACATAATGTGATTATACTTTACATCAATCTACAAGTACATCTCATTGAGAAATTACTCAAGATTACATCATAAGTCTACCCAATACATGGGAGAGTAACATATCAATATACAAAGTATAAAAAAAGTACAAGTATACATCTAGAAACATATAAATTCTAGATCAAGCTGTCTCTGCAAAAATCTGCACTGAAAAGTACAACTGTAAGATAGGGAACCCAATGGGTTGCGTAGCACGTTCCACCCGACCACCCCCGTGCTAGGAGTAGATAAGAAAGGGTCCCCGACCAAGAACATCTAAACAAATACACAAGACTAAACTCCAAGCATGGAAAGCTAAAACACACATAAAGGGAAACATAATATCAAAAGACCACTTCCAAAACATAGCAACAATAAATCACCAAAACATATCAATAGACCACTTCCAAAACATAACAACAATAAATCACCAAAACATATCAATAGACCACTTCCAGAGGTTAGCAATAAAAAACAACTCAAGGGAACACTAGAGGAGAGTGTCATCGCACAGTCCTACATGGGTTATCCTAATTGCCTTTCTCTAGGTGTTGTCCCCATCTATGGTTGTCCTGATAGCCTCTTTAGGCGCCGACACCATAGGGTGACTCATGTGGAACCGTTAACCTCTCGTGGAGATGAGGCAACGATCTGTCCAACCATGAGCTTCTCAGCCCACCTATAGTCTGCGAAAGTACTAACAGGTAGACAAGGTATCCACAATTATCTTGTTAATGTTTAACTACCCACCCCATAATTAATTATTTAAGTTATCATTTATTATTCTAACTCTAACATGGGCTATCCTGACAACCCCTTTGTGCGCCGACGCCCACGTAGAGCCACTCTCTCTAGAACCCAATACTTAACAACAAATTCCAAGGGATTGTACCAACAAGAACATTAAACCACAAAATAGAACAACTGTGAGGCAAAACCATCCCACCAAAAGTCATATGAATAAATACACATAAAGACGGGTACAATCCAAGAGTAAACTCTAGATCACAACTATAGTTAAAACAAGAACAAGTATCAAAGTAAAGATCAAAGTTACAACATCATTTCCCCATGCCTCTGGAAGTCTTAAACAACAATTTAAGCTCCTATAGAAGGATAACTAACTTAAAGGTTTCCCACATGACCATAAGCCAATTAAGCGAAAACAAAAATTGACTCACCAATCATCAAATAATAAGAAATTTAAAACAATTCGTTTATCTCTAATTTTGCGATAACACATTGGTGTAAATATCTATTTCTCTATTTAAAATATTTCATTGTAAATTAAATTCCTAATCCATGCACTTTTCACATTCATCATAATTAAATAATCATTTAAATATTTATACTTAAATATTTATTTAATTATTTATATTATTTAATTATCAATAACAAATTTACAATTATTAATTTCCTAACAATTTATAAATATATATATAAATACAACATATATATTATATATTAAATATATTATAATAATATATATTATATATATTTAAAAATAAAATAAATTAAAATTAAATCTAAAAAGAAATACGATTTTTATGGAAACATATAAGAAAAAGGGGCGGTGGCTATACACAGCTGAACCCCACAGTGGGGGCCAACTGTGTTGGCATTGCCGGTGCTGCCTGTGAAGGTAGCGCTGGGCGTTGCCCTCACTGCTGCCTCCCATGAGGGGGAACCGCTGTGGGGGTAGCCGCCCCCTGCCCCCCCCCGCCCCCCCCCACCACCCCAAATCGCCTCCCTTATATATATTTTTTTTATTTAAAAAAAAACTGCGATTTCATTGAATTCGTGAAAATTTACAGATGGGTTTTCTCGAAATACAATAAAATTTCTCCAAAATGATTTCAATGGGTGTACACAAAAGTATATATATATATATTGTATATGTATATGTATGTATTCTAATATATATATATAAAGTAATCAACTCAAATGTTTTAATTGGGCATAATATTTTCATAAAAATTTCTACAGGAAGATTTTTTTCAAAATTACCTGAGATTTTTTTTTTAATTTTCCAAATAAATAGAATTAATTTGGGAAAAACATGATAATCATTTACAGGAAATATTTAACAAATTTCAACAAGGTTTCAATTTTACAATTTTGATAGAGGATTCCATTTGCAACCTACAAAGGTTTTCTACTATTTTCCTTTTGTAGTTTTCCTATTGTTTAACAATGATTTTATTTCATGAGGCTCTCTGATTTTATTGTAAAAATTTCTACAGAGGCAACAAAATAATAATGACAAAACTTCAACAGCTGAGAACAAAAATTTTCTATAGAGGAACTTTTAACAAACTTTTCTACTTAGAAGCTATCAACAAACATTTCTACTGAGGGTTAATTCACGACAATTTCCTCTTACACAGACAAATTTCTGGCAATCTTTTCAAAACAAGAAAACAATTAAATAAATAACAAAAGAACCTGTTTTCCTGTAGCTTGAAGGAACGAGGGTTGGAGCAAAGCTTCGCCTTCAGAATTTCAACTTCTAAATCCTTTCCAGAAACTTCACCTCTAGCTAGAAGCAAAATATGAACCCCAAAAATATATATTGAAAACCTCCTCCAATTTTAACCAGAAAACCCCCAAAACCCCAAAAACATTCTATAGCCAATTTCTTTCCGTGAAGAAACTTCCTGCCATTCACAGCAAAGAGAATATTTTAAAACAAGAATTTTATTAAATTCCCACTCACTCCTATAAATCCTCTAATATAAATTAACTAATTTTTAATTATTTTTCTTTTAATAATAATAAAGCATTATAAGCTATTTAATTAATTTAAAAATTCAAAAATCAATACCACTACCTTAAGCAAATTTAAAATTCTAATTCACATTATAACATCTATTATTTTTATTTAAACTATCCACTCAATCAAGAAAATTTAATTAATTATCTTAACTATAATTCTCTACAAATAATTATATCAACTAAATAACATTAATTAATCACACATAAAATAAAGATTAATTAAATAACAAACATTTACATACTAAAATAAATAATCAACACTAACCTAAACATAAACAAAGACAAGGTTGAGACAAAGACACCATTGGGCTCACAACAAGGTGATGAACTTGGGACGGGGACACTTTCTTATCAACTCCCTTTTCAACATCATACTTGTTGGGTTTATGGGACACGCTCAAACATGTCAAGCAGGTGGAGTCGGTGTCCAATACCTGCATCCTGAATAAAAAGAAACGTCAAGTAGCATGTAAATCTCCATTGTAGATACACCGTAAAAGGTAATCGCGGGGTAGCAAGGCACTTGCAAGCAAGTGATGCCACTCCATCCTTTCACTAAGAATCACTAGAAAACACATCAGAAACCATAGCATCATAGAATCAAAATATCACCATATATATTATTAAAGAAAATCATAACATAACCATATAACATAATCACCATGAAATGTATCATCAAGCATCACATGTAATATCAAGTGTAGCAAACCAACCAAACAATGAATCCACACACAACCAAAATGGTGAACTGATCACCCACACAAACCAAGTACAAAATCCACACATAAGAGTATCAACAACATGAGGGGTATTACATCTATATTACGAGTAGCAAAATCTTGTCCAACACAAAATTCCCATCACATATAATAATACACAAATAGTTTCCTATAAAACTTGCATGCAGAATAAATATTCATAGATCCCAAGGTTTGAAACTCGATGATCTCACTTTTGATTTGCTAGGAGTCAAAGCACATGGTCTAGTGTACACTGCATTGTCTTGGGTACACAATATCAACTTGTTATATCTATTAAATCCATTGTCAAAAAAAATTTCAGGGTCAAACACAAAGTTATGAGTGAAATGCACTGACTCATGATAGAAGCAAAATGAAAATTCCAACATAAGAACATCTCAAAAATAGGCACATCAATATCTATTATTTCTTTGAACACACACAATCTACAATCCCATATAGATGACATTGTCAATGACTATGACTTTATGAAATATGATATAATATGTCTACAAGAAACATTTTTGTGTGATTCTCATGTCATACAAAAATCAGACTAATTCCTATGCTTCCCAATGCATATTAGATATGGTATAATGATATGTATCAAGAAAACAACACAAATGACAAAAAAAATCTATTTTCATATTGCTAACATCAAAGCTATACAATTGGAGTTAATTGCAAATAACCAAAAATTCAATCTCATAAATCTCTATGCATTGCCTCACATAAGACTTCATGCAATTATTTAGACAATCACACAAGCAGTCAACTAGATAGAGCTTAAGGACATAATCATAATTGTTGGGGATTTCAACATAAATATGGAACAAGACAATGCAATAACAAAAGAACTAGAAGCCTTTATTTCCAAAGCAAAATAATACAATATTTCCTTCTTGACAAAAATAATGCATTTCCACAATCCTTGATTAACCATGCCTGGTCAAACATTGATTGAAATTGTATAAAGCAAAACATATACCTATTTGAGCGATCATTATACAATTACTCTTTTGTTGAATTTAGAAGACCACGGTCATAGTAAATAACATAATTTCTACATATCTTTTATCAACAAGATTTAAGAAAAATATGTGGTATTGTTCTAACCTCTATTTTGTTTATAATTTTTATTCAATTGATTTTATATTGACCAAATTCTTAATTCAATTTCTATATAGATGAGTAATAGCAAAAGGACACAAAAACATAGGTAAAGAAATGGGTCATGAAAACAAAAATTAACAAATTGCAATAACAAAATATGAAGTATTCTTGTTTCTTATTCACTCACTCTCCTTTCGTACTTAATTTCTTGCATAGATCAAACATAGATACTGCTAGAAAAGTCTTGATAGAAGATCTCAATGCCTGGAAAACAAGAGATATTTTTGAGGCAGATGTGCTTGTCACCTACAAAATCTCTCTTGACAAAGTAAAAAACTCAAAAAAATTCTTCGTACCAACCTGGCTGACTCCAAAGGAGAGATTACATTTACAATCAATGTAACAGGAGATGCATTGCAAAAGCATGAGGACACAATATGTCCAGGTGCAAGTATCCATATAACAGGATACAAACTTGGTCCCAAGTCACCGTATCATCATGGTGACTCTGAATGTGTTTTGATCTTGGATGAGTCGACTATAATAAAGAACATCACGAGATTTTGTGAGTGATATGCATTCATACCTAGTACTACAATAAAACTGCTATTGCACAAAATTGAAAAATATAAAGTAGGAAGCTTAGGTGTGGTTTTTTTTGGATAGAAAGATACCCTATCAACAAATTTTGGACATCAAGGATGGTGAAACACAACTAGACAAAGTAGAGGTAATAGACAAACAAAAAATTTGGGCTATCAATTTCACATAAGTTTATATATCATAATAATTTTTTTAATGGTAAACTAATAATTTTGTTGTACATATCATGACAATTACAAATACATTCTACATTCGCAGATCACTTGTCAGGAGTAGAACAACATCTACAAAACAACAAGCACCAAATGTTGTTGGTGAAGAATATTGCAAGATGGATCGATACCAAACCTAGCATTTTACATACATCCCAATCCACCTTCATAACTCCCCTCAATGATGACAACACTGAAAGCCATTTGAAAAGATTGCTTTTGTCCACATATCAAGTTTACTAAATGATTTTTCATTCGACTGCAACTTATGTTTATTGATGGAGTTATGTCTATTGATGTTTTTATTATCCATATCTAATAGCACATGTTTTACTTTGTAGGTCTACATCAAATTGAAAATTGGCCAATGCTTGTTCCATTCCCTTTCAGTCAAGCTATTCAATTTGTAACTAGACAATTTCAACTACTTCCATCATCGAAGACAACAATGCTCACTATACCAATTGTGACAAAGAAGTTGCATATAATTATAGTCACTATCTTAAATGCATTATAATAACATAGAATTATAACATGCACTGTACTTTGCAAAATGAAATGATTCAAAAATTGCTTCCAAAAGTCTTTCAAACAAGCTATGAAGAATACTTGAAATGAAAATTTGAAATAGTCCTTGCTCTACGAAAGTTGCAATATATTTCTAACTTTAAATTGAGCTAGAACAACACTGTTCTAGACATGTAAACAACCCCAAAGTTGGTAAATTGATAGCAAAACAATCTATCCATCATTTACAAATATCGATTTTGTGGCTATCATTGTTTTGCACTATATAACTCAAACATGCATAAAGGTTTCAATACTTGTACATTATTATCTGGACTAGCTTGTTCTTTGTTACATTATTATGACATAAGGCAATGGTTTTGTACTAGATTTTGTTAGTTTAAAATTTACTTTGTAAACTTTTCCTTATTAAAAATAACACGCTCTTCAATACACTTCTGAAAGAGGACAACTTTTGTTTTGGTTTCTGCCATATTTAATTTTTGTTATGGGGTAAAAAAAATACCTTGAACAATATTCCATTTTAACAATATATTATTGTATCTAATTTCAATATCAAATTTTGATTCTTCATGTACTACAATTGTTCCCACTTCAAATTTCTAAAATTACTTTTATTCTTCATGTACTAAAATTGTTGGTGATAGATGCAACAACAATCCTCTACCAAATGCACAAATCTATTGAACGACACAAAATAAACAATTTAACAGTCATACTCATATATATTATTACCTAATATATTCTTACTATATTAATATATTATATCAATACATAATACTATATTACATTCATGAATTACTGCAAATTAATTTATATGTATTACATTTTTTAGTACTATATATTACTCTATTTGAAATAAATTTATTTTTTATTATAATCAACAATATACAACACTATACTACATTGAATCCTTTGTATACATTAAATTATATTATATTTGATGACTAAACGTACATAATATTACTGTTACCTATCTTATCTATTTATGCTTTTCACTATTATTACCAAAAAATGTCTATAAACACCCCTTCTCCATTCTTTGCATTATTTTGATTGTAGTAAATGGAAAAATTCCAAGGATACTATTAAGATAATTATGTTGAACTATGTTGGGACTAATTATCCGAATTTAATAATTTGTTTAAATCTGATGTTTCTATGTTTGTATCCACCAAGAACACTTAGTAAGACTAGATTTTCTAACACACATAATATAAAACAATTATAGCAATGGTTGACACAATTATCCATAAAAGAAGCAAGCCAGTTAAAATAAATCTACTGCAAGTACCACCATGATAAAAAACTACATATTCATTTTCAATGCCAATTTGCAAATAGGGAAGAGGTTTCATAAAACAACCAAGATGTTTTTGTCAAGATCTTTGAGCATTGTCATGAAGCATAACCTGTCCGCAAACATTCACAAAGTATAATGTTGTTACAAAAGAAAATAGTAAAATCATGCAAACAACACTACAACAATATACAATTGAAGGATCTGCATATCTACACAACCTACTCAAATGTCAAGGTATGCATTTTTGTTTATGTCTATATAGTAACTAGTAATTTTCAAAAGAGAACATTTATTCTAACTTAAAATATAATTTTTTTTACAATATAGATTGTACATAGTTTTGACATCAATAATATCTTTCTGCTCTAACACAAAGATTTTCAATTCTCATCTGCAATCTAGAAATTGATTCACTTTTCTCATATGAAGCATATAATCCTCACCAATCAATTTTTGTACTATAAGAATAAAGGCATTCATGCCATATTCAACCTTGCAAAGACTACCTACACTATAATTCAAGATATCCATATCCAAATTCTTATTAGTATTCATTTCCCTAATCATGAAACCAATTTTCTCATAGAAGTTATCCCTCCACTTAGAACATGTTTTCAAGTTTCCATTGGCTATCCTTATCACAAACATACTAAAAAATTCCATCTCCTCAAATGCCTTTAGTTGATTAGACATCCATTTCCGAAATTTGTTATGATATAGTACTATTATCCTTGAATCTAGCTGCGCTTGATTCACGGGATAACCCCTACGAAACTTGTTTTTTTCGTAGTCCCGTGCACTCTAAGCACACAAAATGAGGAAAATTTCATTTTTTCCTCGTGCGTGGTCATAAGTCTTGGAACGTCTTTTGAACAATAACTTTCGACAGTTTGTCAAAATTCTTCTTTTTGTCCAAATTGCGAAAAACATATTATCAGGAGTTAGAATTTTTTTTTATCCTTGCAAGGTTGGGATTTTTCCTTGACCCTGCAAGTCAACATTGCAAAAGGAACAAGTATTGTCGGATCGGTGATTTTTCATGACCTTGCAAGTTACTTGCAGGATCCTTAAATTTTCTTGAAATTGCAAGTTATGTCAAATTTTTTGTAAGTGCACCAAATTTCTTCGCTCCTACAATCTTGGTTTTCGCATTGAGTGCATTCATTTTCATTTTAATGTCTTTTTAAATCATTTTTAAAAGTCTTTTAATTCATTTTTCATTCACCGTTCTTCATCCTACCTTCACTATGAGTTTGATTGAAGCCTTGGACTTTGTTTGTGCGTGGTTTGAGCATATTCATTAGATTTTTGAGCTAAGATTTTTGAATTTTTTCTTTGGGTATGTTTAAACTTCCTTTTCTACCTTCCTTATTGCTTTTGATTTCACTATTAATATATAGGGTTTTGGCTATTTTTTATCATGATTCATTGTATTTGAATGGGTTCATACGATGTGTTTAGATTTATTTTCTTTTTTGGTCCGTCTTTTACCACCCATGAACTTTAGGTTTATCCTGTTTCCATCTCTCATTTTAGGATTTGTCTCAACCATTGTTGGATTCAAATGTTTTCCTTGTTTTTAATAATTCATGGTCGGAGTTTTCAGATAAACACAATGAAGTCCCTCATGGAAATTTTTTTTTTCACGAAAACCTAGTTTATATGCATGAAAATTTCCTCTATCATTTATGCCTTGATTTGTGATATTTATAATCATTTACAAACATGGGATTTACTCCAGTGATCACCTGTATTTTAATCGTGAATTCACAAGGTAGGGTTTTTCATGTTTGGAAAAGTTTTCTATCTTGTTGTTTGGTTGGGTTTTTTTCATGACCAATCGACAAGGGTTTCATTTGCCACCATGAAGCCTCAATGTTCAAAACCTAGCTTCTCAAGCTCCCCATGTAATATCAGGATCATTCATCGATTTAGCATGGGAAAGTAATACCTTATCCTTTATTGATAGGTTGGAGATTTTCCTCAACCCAACAATGATACCATGTGTTACTTGTCACCTCATCAAATTTTCTCGCACATACAAACAATTCAAGTTGCACTTATAAAAGTGTCATAAATTTTCTAACATACAAAATCAAGACAACTATTGTTTTTTGGATCGACAATTTTTGCTAAACTTACAAGTGTAGAGTACTACCTACTTGTAGGGTCAGGGATTTTCCCCAACCATATTGTAGACACCTGAATTTGACCACCCCCATATGGTCAAATTCACCCCGTGCATTCCTCCATCCTGCGTCTCTCATCTATATTAATTAAATAATTTATTATTTGATTAATATTTATCTTATTCTAATGTCCCCTAAGGTCTTTAATAAATCAATTAAATACCTTACCCACCCTTTCATCTCTAAATTAAAAAAATATCCCAATTTATTTAATTTAGTCACTTTAGCCTTTATGAATTAAATCAATTTTTAATTCAAATTCTTCTCTCTCCAAATGTCACATCCTCCATAATCCTCTCCAATCCAAGTTAATTTAATTAATCTGTGATTAGGATGTGCATACCCCTAATCATCATTAGGGTCACATCCTCCATAATCTCCCACTTGCCTCTAATCTGTCATTAATTTGTCTAATCATGCATTTGCACAACCTTAATCACTTAATTAGGTCAACCTAATCTCTATTCCATTTATGGCATGTGTCCTAAGTCAACTACCTTAAATGCATTCTCCTTTTGGAGAAGGCAACCCCTTCCCTATGTGAATTTTTAATTCGCATTTATTTCCTCAATGCATTTTAAAGAATTTAAAAGTCTTTCTCTCATCCCCATGAGGATTTTTGAGGAATTTTTAATTCCTCACATGTCCTCTCACCCACATGTGGAAAAGGACCTCCTTTATGAGATCTTATCCAAATCCTAGGGTACTATGTAGTACCTCCATTGTCATGTCCACATCATATCCCCTTTCCATCTTACCTGCCATATGTCAAGATGTGAGGGCTTGTGAGCTCTCAACTCACCCTAGCCCTTGATCTTGTCCATCTTGGATTGATCTTGACCATCCATTCATTTAGAGTCACTTCCCCTAAAAATGGCAGAATTACCCTCATTTTTTCATCCATCCATTCTAGCAATTAGGCATTCACAATTAGCAAGCATACACTCATCCAAGCATCCTCCATTGTTGTAGCATCTTGAGCTCTCATCTTGCATACTTTACAATATCCACATCCTCCATTACATCCATCATCATCTTAGCTACATTTTGCACTAGGTTTCAAGCTCTTTTTCCACCAAGGAGCACACAAATTGAGCAATCGAAGGGCCAACCGATTTATCAATCTAAACAAGGTAAAAGGTTCCAATTTCTTGTGTTTTTTTTTAGATTCAATTAGGCCAATCTTGAGTGTTTTGTTTGTGTTTTCTATCTTGCATTTCCTGTTGTTGTTTTGCATTCCTAGGTTAGAATTCACTTGCACACACATATAATAAAATCAAATGCTTTACTTTCACAATCAGTAAGTTTTTCCGATAGTGCAAGAAATGTTTAACTTACCCCTTTGTAATGTCGAGGCTTTTCCCCGACGTAACAAGCAAATTTAGATGTCTTTGTAGAGTCATTAATTTTTAATGACATAACAAAGTGCTCTATCTCATTTGTAGGATTGGGGTTTTTCCCCGATCTAACAAATAAAACCAAAGGATACTTGTAGAATCGATCTACCCATTTGTAGAATAGGCGATTTTTACCAAATTTGTAATAACCCATGGATTTACTTGTAAAATCACTAAATTTTAATGATTTAGCAAAAAAATGATCTTCCCAAGTTTGCAAAATCTATACTTTTTGATGATTTAGCAAAAATCATAGAACTTGCCACTTGCAACATCATTAATTTTTAACGAATATTCAACTTTAAAATCAAAGGAAATTTTCACTTGTAGTTTTGTAATTTTTCAATACATATGCTCATTTTCGCCAAAATTTCTCTAACACTGGAAATTTTCCTGCATTGCCAAGCTGATCCTTTGTGCTTTATTTTTTGCATTCATTACACTCAAACCCCAAATTTCGCGTAACCACTCTATTATCAATCCCTTCTGCTATTTCCTAAATGCAATTTTTTTCCTAACATCTGCAATATGTTAATCTTGTCCTGCAGTTTCTTTGTGCACGCTTCTCGAGATCTTACATCTATATTTTTGCAAGTTCATTCTTCTACTGATGTCAGATACGTGTCCTTCCAAGGGGAAAGTGATGAAGTACAAATACCAAGGTGTGCTTCCTCTTATGGTGGTCTCATCGAATGTGGATGAAATCAGAGATTTTGAGATTGGTCATGTAGACATGGGTGAGCTTGTTGGGAGAATTGAGAAACAACCTATAACCAATGGGATGAAGTCAATAATTCATAATAACATACACCTTGTGGCTTTATTCCTAGTGGCTGCTCAAAATCCTAAGTTCATGCTACAAGTTGCTTCTCATTATAACAAGTATGACAGGAAAGTCAGAGATTCAAACAAAAATATGGTGATGGAGTTAGATTTAGATTTCTTTGATAAAGTTTTCATGTGCCTAGGTGTTGATTCATATGTGGAGATTTCTAAATAATTCACGCAAGCAAAATATGATAAAGATCTTTATTTTGCAAAGAAAATAATCAATAGTAAATGGATGAAGGCTCCCTTGCCAGGTGTTACTAGATGGCCCAAAAAATCTCCTTGTAGTGATTTTATTGAAGAGGTAAATGACCTCATTACTCTTCTCAGCAAGTGCATGGTTTATCGACTTCATTTTATTTTGAGGATTGGATGTACACATAAATCAAGATCATTCTAAAAGGGAAGCAAAAAATATTTTGGGGAGAGGAAATTGATAATGCCCTCCATGACCAATTGATCCAAGTGCATACAACACACAAGTTTGACATGAATTCATACTTGGTCTATGGTGTGGCCTCCATGAGGAATTTTTCGGGTCTGACTACTGAAGGTGATAGGAAAGTTATATAGGTTTTCAAATATTTTCCATAGATCACCCTCAAGGGAAGTATCAAACTCTTTAGAAGGGTGAATGATGCCTTCTTTGGACCACTCATGTGTGCCTTTGATCTTGAACTAGAAAAACAAAAGAGTATCTGATGAAGCATGGAGGAATGTAAACAAATATGGATGCATGTTTCTACAATTTTCAACTTTTACCTATTAGAGAGTAGGATGCTTTGCTAGCTATCCATATATGCTTCCACGTTATCTTAGTGATAAAATTGTTCTAATGGAGTTATGCAGGTAGATCATTATGGTTCATAATAAACAAATGGAAGCCCATAAGCCGAGATTTAAATTTCCATTGGAAATTGGAAGGTACTCTATTTAGACCTCACATAAGGCTAAGGTAGTCAAATCATAAATGCAACAAGTGACAATAAAATTGTACAAAGAAAGATCTGAATTTGACTACAAAGGCATGGACTCTCGAATCAAAATGGAATTCTCTCACGTACATCAGGTTGAAGACATTTGGGCTAACATTAGAATAGAGTAGGAGATCAGGAGAATGAATTTTTGTAGGTTAACTTTGGACCAGATAAGGGAATTGGATCTTGCTGATATCCTAGAGGACATGGAGGATGAAGATACTATTCTAGATGCTGAATATGAAAGAAAGAACATTGCAGCTTCTCCTCTTTCTTTAATCCGACAGTCTCAAAAAGAAGTAATATCAATCCAAGAAAGGTTTCAACCAATCTTGGCCAATACAAATGTTTGGTTGGACGAAAGTGATATTCAATTGAAACCTTTCTTCACAGGATCAAAAGATGAGTCTCAAGTGCAAATAGGTAAGAAATCAGAGCTAAGGACCAAAAACATAAATGATGCTCCAAGCTCAAGTAGATCTTCAAAGCCTAAGATCAAGTTTGTGGTCAATGGTGGCAAGAAGACTGGGAAATCTACAGATGGACCATCCTTAGAGGCCCAAAAGGAGCATGTGTAAGAAAATGAACATGTGCAAGAAGAGGGGCAGATTGATGAAGAGGATCATAAGGAAGCAAATATATCTCCTCATGAGAATATTCTTGAGGAACCACCCATCATCTCATCCCCTATTGTCAATGTTTTGTCTACTCTTGTTCATCCTCCTATGACCACATCTACACCTAATGTCCTTGCTAATCCTCCTCCATCAATAACAAGTGTTTTGACACCTGTTGTTTTGATTCATTATGTACATTCTTCTCCCATCTCAAGGTTGCCATTTGAAAGCCCAAGACAAGGGTTAGATAATGTGACTAGTTCTCCTATGTCTTTGCCAAGTTTTTCATCACCATCTTTTGACCTCATGTCACATTTTAATTTGGAACAATTTTTGAATGATTCTATGCAAGTCTCTAGAGCTAAAATTCCTAAGGTTATTTTGACTAACACATCTCCCATCGTGACTACCACCTTTGTGGATACAACTAATACATCCCATTTGATGGCTACACAATCTGAGGAGAGTTCACCATTTCCACCATGGTTATCATCACAAGCACCAAAGAGAAGGAAAAAAGCCATCTATCTTGATGAATTCGACTTTGCATAGCTTGCAACTTCCAATACTAGAACCAAAAAGAAAGCAAAGACTCTTTCTAGGATGCTTTTTGACAAAGAAGGTAATAAGTATGGAGAGATAGCTTAGCCTCCCTCTGATAAAACTTATGAAGAAGTGAATATTGCAGAATACTCTTTCACAAGAGTAGAATTGGGAAAAGTGACTCATGATAGTGTGAAGGCGTATGTTCAATCAACCTTAGATTCTCTCATCAAGAAATTTGACAAGGAGTATAAAATGAAAGACCACTACAAGGCTAAAACAGAGCAACTTACAATTGTGTTACAAAAGATAATTTAATCTTTTGAATCCATCAAACCTAAGGAAATTACAGTTGGCACTAAGAATCCCATCATTCAAAGGGTGAAAAAGGTACATGATAGAGGCAGAGTTCTTGGTGAATATCTTGACTGCTTGATCACATTGGGCACAAAAATGCTAAGGTCAACTACGGGGAAACTAGAAATGATGGAAAACATAAGAGTGAAACTAGATGACATTGTGAATGATTTCTCTCAAGAAGACATGGAAAATAAAGTACAATCTTGGATTAAGATGAGGAAACTCAAAATAGAAAAATTGGAGGAATTTGGGATCATTCCCAACCAAGACATGTACATGGAAATTGAAGAGTCTTTGATTCACAAAGACATTGTTCTCACCAACTTGATTAATGATCTACAATCTACACGAGAACTTGGTGAAGAACATGACTTGCAACTGATTAATAAAATTGAAGAAATTTCATGTAAGATGTGAGATGACATTCAGAAGATACTTCCCCCAAATAATGTGGTTCAAAAGTTTATCGACATGATTTAGAAGGAGTTTGAAGACCAGGTGTTTTCAATACCACTAAGGGATCAAATTTTTGATCTTCAATTAACTTTAGACAATCTAAACAGTATCTTGGGTGACATGAAAAAGCCTATAAAATTGTTAGAGATTCAGTATCAAGAGCTTGAGGCATCATCAAACACACTTCAATGCTAGATAATGAATGTAGACGATCTTGAAGAAACATGATGATTTATTGATGCAAGATGTTGAAGAAGGCTAACCATGCCTTAGTTTAGATTTCAAGTTTTTGTAGTTAGCCAAAGACAATTTACATGTCATTTGTCAAATTGTAAATACATGTAACAACTTTGAAGTCATCCAATAATTTTGGACTCCATCGCTAAATAATTCAAAGTAGTTAGAATTTTTCCTAGATTAGCTCTTAGCTCTCATCCATAAATATGAGAGAGCTCATTTGTATTTTTCACCTTTAATATTTTGCAATGAAGTGTTGCTGAAATTATTTCTCAACTTTGAGACTTCGAGTTCAAATTGAAAATTATATAAATCTATTAATAAAATGAAGGTGGATTTTGATATCAGACTTTGTGTTGAATCAAGATTGTTAGAGCAAGAGTGTTCTTATGTCATTTTTGCTTGATCTTTCTTATTGTTAGTGGAATAAGTGACATTTCTCTATTATGATTGGAAGGGATTTCAAGATAAGCTTTATAAACTTTGTGTTATATTGATCTCTTGGGATTGTGTGTGTTGAAAACATTTATTAGTGAAGAATTATCAAGACTTTGAGCTTGTAATTATTCATTTCATGAATTATTGGTATTGATAGTTGATAGAATTTGTGCTACAACTAGCGATACAATTACTTTTGGAATTATGTTGGAATCATCGTAGGAAAGCAGTTGAAGACTTTGTGTTTCAACGGGTTTTTCTAAGATTACTTTTGTTTGTTGGTACTTGCGGGTATGGCTATTATTGCTCTAACTAGTTGTATTTGAGAATATCATTGTTATTTTGTTTATCTTATCCTAAAACAAGAGGATATGTTAATGGAGACACCCCCCATGGATAATCACAATGTATATATTTTATTTTAGTTTCTAGTTAATTGTAGGGAGCAATAAGAAGGGAGCCTCCGCTTCTGAGAGGAGAGATTTATCTCATAATAACTGTGGCTGAAATCACTATTTCATAATCTATAAAGGGATTACAAAATATTCACCCAACAAGTACAATCATGTCTAACAAATCAAACCTTGCAAAAATATCTAATACACCTTCAACTCCATCACGATCCAAATTTCCATGCTTTGACACTAGTTTCAACAAACCTATTTTCTTACACCAATTCACATGCAGACACTTTAACCTATTTTCAGTTGTAATATGATTTGTCAATCCCTCACTCAATCATATGTAACTATCCCATACTATTTCAATATCACCAAGAATACAAGTTAACCTATACCACAACATTTTCTCAACAATATTACAACTTTTTTCATCTCTATTTCTTTCTCTACTTTCATCCACCTCTCTAATTTTAACAATCTCTTCTTTTAGTTTCTTAATCTAAAATTTCAACATATCTCTTTCTTGACACAGTACATCTTCCCCAAGTCTTCCCTTTTCTATAATCAACCCTCCTCCATGTCTACAATTATCATGCAATGCCCTATTTTCTTCTTTCAATTGTATAATTTTAGCTTCCATACTGCTAACAATAGATCCTACACCCTCATGGTCATTCACAACTATCAAAAAGTTCAACAGTTGATGCTTTATCTCTTTCTATCTTTTCATCTTTTTCCATTATTTTTAGAATAACACTTATGACATTTTGCAACAATTTCTTTTCTCCTTCTCTTGTCTAACTTCCCAAATTCACTTGTCCCAATTGATAATCTTCAACCCTCATCTCACACTCAGCCTTTTCCACTTTTGGGATAACAATTTATGCTATCCTCTTTCCTTCCTTATCTATTCTAATACATGAAAACCTTCTTGATTTTTTCAATCTTAGTCTTTCCAGTTCTAATGTGGAAACACTAATTCCAATATTTGTTCTCTCTTCCAATACATATATGTTTCTCTTCCTTTCAATAGCCCGTGTCAACCATCCTAGATAGGTAGTATTTCCTTTATACTGAAATAAATTTGTTACTTGTCTATTACCTGAAACCTCTAAACCCTTTTCATCTATTGCATCTATTCCTATTCTCACATCTGTGTTACAAATTCTAAATTCTATTTGACAAGATTTTTTCTGCAGATTCATCTCCTTCTATATGGGGCTTTGTTCTTGCTCATGAGCTTCAGAGGTTCCAACCTTAGCTACAACCCAAGAAATAGTAGAGAAAATATCAATGAACAAAAACTCAACAACAATACACCAATTCTAAAAAAACATCAACTTATATTTTTCGTAAACACCATTTACACAAAAACAAGACTTACCAGCTGAACACGACTATACAAACACCAAAGCTAAAAATGAACTACTTCCAAAACAAATTCTGTTCTCTTGTTTCTTTGTAGAAAAAACTCTTCCTTGCCCTCATTGTCACTTATTTCCAATATTACTAGTTGTTCCCTCTTATACTCAATTGATGCACTATCTACACATACAAAATTTTTATTGTCCACAGTATCACGTAATTGTGATTTTCTCTTGTTTTCTTTTTGTTCTTCTTTTGTAGCTTCTGGCAATTTAATCATTGCAAAAGGGAGTTCAATCCAATTCTTGGATAATTCCAAAACTCTCTCTGCTCTGTCTTCCATACTTGTATTCTCCATAATAGAACAATCAACATTACAAATTTGTTGATTAATGACCTCCTTTCCATCCAAAAAGAAAGCTTGTTCAAGTGAAACAAGATGCATTTGACATCTGTGAACCTCAACCAGTACTCTGTGACTTGTATGCAAAACCTACTCTCTGGAAGGATATTATATATAGGATAAAATCACCTCTCACTTTACCCAACTCCATTCTGGAAAAGTTTGAGTTGCCTAATTATCTCACAGTAACAGATGGAACAGTGCCCTCCAATCCAAAAACATTAGCTACTCCTAGAATTGCTCCCGAGACTACTTTTCCTATGCATAGAAATGGGGATCTTTAGAATATGAAAGGAAATAAAATGGCAGAAAGGGGTAACATGAAACAACCTACCCAAAGAGCTCCTTGTGCTAAGAAGAATCATAGGCAACCATTCTTCCTTGCACCAAAGAGGTTGAAAAAATAAATCTTGAAGAGGAAAGGCGAATAAAATAGACGACCAAAGCAACTTCTACCTTTTGCAAGCCTCAAGGATCAAATAGGTGTGCTCAAAATATCATTTTCAGATGAGTATCTTGACATGTAGATCAAAGATCTCTGAGCCACAACACTTATCAGTAAGTTTTGAGACTTCTTACCTGATCTAGATTTGTTACAAAACTGGGTTTTTTAAAACTTGCTAGGAGTCAATCAAGTTTTGTTCATAGATCAGGGGAAGGGTTATTTTGTGGTTCTTTTCTCTTTTAAAATTAGTAGGGATGAAATTTATAAAGTTAAATCATGGATTATGGAGGGGAAATATTATTTTTACAACCATGGTCACCAAACTTTAATCCTAATACCATGTAAATTAAAGTTATCCCATTCTAGCTACAATTCCAATTGCTTCCATTGGAATACAGAGAGCCATTGATTGTGGAAATGTTGGAAAACCAAATAGGAATATTTTTAAAGCATGACTAGAAATTTTTCATAAACCCAGGATCACCTATTAGGGTTTGTGTGTTATTAAACATTTCCAAACCTTTCCCTAAAGAAATTCATGTATTATGTCTAAGTTTGGATCATGGGTTCAAAGCATATTGTTAGAGTCACCACAGAATGCATGAACAACTTACCATAAGTTTGATCACACCAAGAGGGAATACAAGATTAAAGATGTATCATAGATGCCAAGTGAGCTAGGACAGATTAAAGTGAACCCCTCAGAGAATGCTCAGACCTTATCAATGGGTAATGAGCTAGGACAAAAACTTATGAATCTACGAAAGAATTTAAAAATCTTATCAATGGGAAAACTGTCTTTGGAGGAAGATAGCTATGTTGACACACAAAAGGTAGATTCAAGAATAGTTCCTACTAAAACCTTTGCAAGCTACAAAATATTGGTTACCACTAGTAGGATGCCACAAAAAAGAAATAAATATTTTATTATTTCACTCCCAAAAGGTTGGGAAAAATGAATTTCCTCGCCTCTTAGAGACTCCATTTTCTTTGCAATTGATCTCCCCCCAAATCAAGCCTATCAACATGCAAGAAATAGATCAAATTTCTTCTCTTCACACTTTTGTAAGTATGGATTCTATCCAAAAGAGGAATACCCTAGAACCTCAAGCAAAAAAACCCCAAGCAATAAGGGCAACTTTTGATAGTATTGAGGAGACAAGTAATAGAAGACCTCATAATTTCACTATAAACCATGATTTGGAGAGTATTGTAGATGATGCTTTATCAATAGTGGGAGCTCAACTAATAGAGGAAATTGTAGTAGAGGTAATGGGAGAGGAGGACATGTTTTATTTCTCCAAAAATCTATCTATAACACAAACACCATGGTCCCCACCCACAAATAAAAAAAATCTTGTTAAAAGAGGAAGAAAATCCATGGCAGTTAAACTACAAGAGGAGATTGAGGTAGGAATTTAGTCCAGATTGGATGTGAACATGTTGGGGGGTGGAAATAAGCAAAAAAGGCCAAGGATAGTATGTTTCTCTCCTCAATTGCAATGAAGATAATATCTTAGAATGTCAGAGGCATCAATGCTTATGACAAAAGGGCTCAAATCAAGCATTAGCTAGATGCTTATGGAGCTAATGTAGTAGTCCTTCAAGAAACTAAAACCTTAGGTGATACATATGAATATATCAACAAGAAGTGGTATAAATGGAAATCTATTCATTCTCCAACACAAGGGGCCTTTGGGGGATTAATAATAGTAAATGGAATTTTAAGACATTTTCTATAGAAAACATCACATGTGAAAGTAATTGGCAGTTAATGAGAATTACACACTATGAATTATCATTTTGGTTACTAAATGTATATGGTCCAAACACCATTGGGAAAAAAACTTTTATGGGATAGATTTAAGCAAATTTTGGACCAGCTAGGTCTAGAAAAAGTTATTCTTGTTGGGGACTTTAATGCAATAACTTCCCTTATAGAAAAAAGGGAGGAATTTATCCACCTAAAAATGCAATGGAAGACTTTCAATATTTTATCCAAGACAATGCACTAGGGGACATTCAACTGAAAAATGAGAGATATACATGGACAAATAGAAGGAAAGACTTCTTGTAGATAGCTGAAAGGTTAGATAGATTTTTATCTTCACCAAATTGGATTATTGGAGATTATGTGTTGACATTAGAAATTTTGACTCTATATGTGTCAAATCACTTTGCAATATCCCTAGATTTAGCACCAAAGACATTAAGATCAAATAAAAAATCTACTTTCAAGTTTGAAGCCATGTGGTTCCACCATCCAAATTTTATTAACCTACTGAGGCAATGGTGGATAAATGCCCCTTTTTGTAAAGGTTCTAGAATGTTCCAGTTATGTAAGAATCTCAAACACATAAAACAAAATATAAAGATTTGGAATGTTCAGGTTCTTAAGAATATTTTTGTGTAGAAGGACTTGGTTTACAAGCAACTTTTAGAAATAAAGGAACAAATTATCTCCCATGGGATGGATATGTTAGCATTTGAAAAGTAGAAGAAATTACAAGAGGAATGGAATGAACTAATCTCTCAGGAAGAGATTTATTGGAAGCAAAAATCTAGGGAGTTATGGCTAAAATATGGTGACAAAAAAATGAAATCTTTCCATATCTCAGTCAAGGTAAAGAGATCTAAAAACACAATTTTCTCAATCCATGATAGTGCAATAGGAATATTGCTGACTAAGGAAGAGGATATCCAAAATGAAGGGATAAAACTCTTTTCCAACTTGCTAACTAGTAATAAATGTGTAAATGCATAGATGAGCAAAGAAAGAGAAGAGCTATTAGAAGCAATTCCAAAATTAATTCTTCAAGAGGAAAATGAGAAAATATTGACTCCTTTCACGTTAGAAGAAGTTAAGTCAGTTTTTTTTTCATTACCAATAGTTAAAGCACCAGGACTAGATGGATTTACAATAATTTTCTTCCAAAAGTGCTAGGATTTCATTGGAATTGACCTTCTAAGGGAAATGGAGGAATCGAGAGAGATAGGTGGTATGTTAAAGCAGTTAAATGTAACACATTTAGCAATAATACCAAAAGTTAATTCTCCAAGTACGTTTTTAGACTTTAGACCTATTTCCCTTTGCAGCATAATATACAAATTCTTCACCAAAGCCATATATCTTAGATTACATCCACTTGTATTTAAAATAATATTTGAAGAATAGGGAGGCTTTATGCCAAGTAGGGAAACGTCTGAAGGGCCCTTGTTGCACATGAATTTCTTTATTCCATTACAATAAATAAGCTTTCATCCATGATTATAAAACTGGATATGATGATTTCTTATGATAGGGTTGATTGGGAATTCTTGATACAAGTGTTACAAAAAATTGGTTTTAGCCAAAAGTGGTGCAAATGGATTATGTCCTTCCTATCAAGGGAAAAGTTCTCAGTGATCATAAATGGCTCTCCAGTGGGTTTCTTTAGCGCAAAACAAGGGGTCTGTCAAGGTGATCCTCTATCACCATTTCTATTCACCATTCTAGCAGAGGTATTGAGTAGAGTTATTCATAAGGTGCATAATCAAGGTTCTTTACAAGGGATTTCCATCCCAAATAGTAATATCACATCAACTCATTATTTATTTGTTGATGACACAATACTCTTTGGTAAGGCAACCATATCAAAAGCAAAACAAATAAAAGAAGTATTGGATAAGTATACCACATCCTCGGGACAAAAAATAAATGAAGACAAATTAAAAAAAAAACTTATTTAATGCAAAATTAGTTGTTAAGAGGTAGGTAGTAAATATTTTGGGATTTCAACAAGCATAACTTTTCTGGAAGTACCTAGGCATTCCTTTCTTTGCAGGGAAAAATACAATTTCATATTGGCAAAAGATTATCCAAAGTATCCAAGCCAAAAAACTTTCATGGAAGGGAAGGTGGCTATCACTGTCAAGAAGGATTCTAATGATTAAAGCAATGTTATTAGTAATACCCAACTATTACATGTTAGTGCTAAAAGCACCAAAATCCATTATAGCGCAAATTAAAAAATTGATCAGGAACTTCTTATGGTTTGGAAACATGGATAACAAAAAGAAATTCTCTCTAATTTCACTAGATAATATATGTATGGAAATGTTTAAAGGAGGTGCAGGGCTCCACAACATGGAACCAAGAAATATATCATTAAGTGCCAAAATGGTATGGCATATATACACAAAGCCAAATTTGAAATGGTGTAAGATCATGCAAGCCAAGTATCTAGAAAATGCAAATCCATCCAGGATTCTCACCATTTTAAATCCTCCTTCAGGATCTACCATGTAGAACTTCCTAATAGCTTGTAGGAAACTTATTGTTTCATATATAACTTGGGAGGTCCATAATGGTGATGAGGCACTTTTCTGGAAGGATTCGTGGAATGAGAATCCACCCCTGAATTCATTACATAACTTTGTAAACACTAAGGATATACTAACAGAAAGTTGGGGCTCAAAAGTTAAAGATTATGTTCAGGATGCAAATGCCTTGACGGGAAAGGTAAAATGGAAGGATTTTTCAAACTACTCAATCCTTGTTGATCACAAAATTGTGCTAAAAAAATTCTTGATAGAAGGACTGTTTATCAATTAGTAGAAAATGATAGGATAAGATGGGAACCTTCAAAAATAGGTAGTTTTTTAGTTAGATATGATTACAAAGAAATTTCACAAATTGGAATGCAAATGGAATCTCAAAGGGCCTACTCCTTCAGTAATGATCTTGCCAAAAGCAGGGTACTTTGCATGCCTAGAAATTAAAAACAAGATCCTGACAAGTGACAGATTATCAAAACTTGGGATTGCAGAGCCATTTAGGTGTGTACTTTGTGAAGAAGATTTTGAAGATGTAAATCACCTTTTCTTGTCATGTTCAATAGCTCAGTCACGTTGGACTTTTGTAACAAGCAAAATTAAGTGACAATCACCACTACTAGATAGTTTGTGGAAACTATTCTCAATTTGGCTGGTGCTGTACAAAAACTCCTTCTTTGCAAGCTTTTGGAGAGTCATCCCGGCCGTGGTAGTTTGGGAAATATGGTGGGCAAGGAATAAGTGCATATTTAGAAAAGAGAAATTAAATAGGGAGCAAGTATTAAAAAATTAGAGCAATCAATTTTAGAGGTAGTAAATGGTTATGTACAAAAAAAAAAGCATGTAGGGTCTATATTCACTTATTGGGATGAAAATTTACTTAGCAATTGACCGCATATTTCCCTACCCTTTAAAGGAAGTTTGCTCCAACTAGCACATCAAAATATAGATAGATCAAAGATTGCATGGAAACCACCTCCCTTGGGTTATTATAAATTAAATTTTGATGGTGCAACTAGGGGAAACCCTAGCACCTATGGAGCAAGAGTATCTATCAGAGATTGTAGGGGGATGTTGATAAGTGATATGTCAATCAGGCTCCCACCTGGTATGAATAATGTAGCAGAGGCTCGAGCATTGTTATAGGGGTTAAAATTAACACTTAACCTTAAGCTCCCAAACTTATAGATAGAAGGTGACTCACTAGTGTTAATAAATGCATGTAAGGAAAGAAAGATACAAAATTGGAAGCTAGATTATATATTAAAGAAGATTTGGTCTTTGTTGGATAAGTTGGGAGCCTATCAAATTTTACACACATATAGAGAAGGGAACATCCTGGTAGATTATCTGGAAAACATAAGATGTGAGCAAAAGGAAGAAGAAATTATACATGACACTAACCCTAAAAAATTACAAGAGAAATCAATAGCTATTTTGGTAAAGGAAGGGGGCATACTAATATAATGCATTTCCATTGACTAGAATGGTTTTTTACTTAAGGTTGTCATCTTGATGCACATGAGAAGAGTCATTTGCAAGATTGATCACATATGTCTTCACATAACTATAATAATGATGACATCACAAAGTATCATGACCACTTATTATTACAATAAGTTTATTTCACTGAGTGCTTGCAGAAAAATCTAGAGGGGAATCTAAATCATACAGAGAAGGACATACTTCATGTGGGGAATTACCTAAGCATGGAGTGTAAGAAACAACTATGCAAGCCACCAGTTTATTCAATATTAACATTCTTTAATTTTTTATGCAGGCTCTTAATAAAGGTGATTTTTTGTAATTATCATCACAAGTGCTTTGTTTAGTGTATTATTAGGGAAATACATGCCTCCCCAGTGGATTTAATGGTGAAATGACAATAGGCATAAATCTAAATAATTACTGCCCAAATTTTTGTACCTAAGAGTGTAAATAGAATTATAATGGGATTAGTAGCGGTCATTTTTCAATTGCCTTTTGATTCTTCTTGGAAAGTTGGTGGTGATTAGAGAATTCTATGTGATAGCATTAGAGTTCTGGTGAGGTTTGGCCTTGCAAAGAGCAATATCAATAACAAAGGTATTTTAGGCGATTAGTGTTAGCAAGTTGTAGTGGCATAGGCTTTATCTCTATGCAATAGCAAAGGTGTGTGTAACAAATGGTATACATTTCTTCAGAGTCAACCTTGAATTGGTAGGGCATAGTCAACACTAGCGACAACATTAAACCTAAAGGGCATCCTTTGCAACAACAAAATTAGGGCTTGGGTTTGTAAAAGGTAACATTGATAACAAAGTAATTTAGTGTGCAATTGAAAAACGAGTAAGATGGAATACTATCCTAGAAACTATAGGTTTCCATTTCCTATCCACCAATGGGAGTGACTATTCTCAGGTTGCTTGGGTCGAGAACAATTACAGTTAGTATTCAAGGTGCAATGTCCTAGTGCATACAAGTGCATCAAGTGCATAATTGGGGAAAAAATCCTACACTCGCAAGCTCAAAGGTTAATCTTTCCATCTAACCTTGTCTCAATCTTCATTTCAAATCTTATGGATTTTCTCCAATGCTTTGAACCAGTGCAAACAATTTCAATGAAGGTTGTAAATAGTGTTTTTCTAGAAAAAAATGCATTGCTGAGAAACATTCAAGGCTATGATCTCTGGAATGGGGAAGGCTATGGGGGTGGCATATTCCCGCATCATTTCCTATTGCATAAAATGACATTTATATCAGCATATGATGCTTTGAATCTCTCTCTTGAACTAAATACTCCTAGTTTCCTAAATAGGTCTCTGGGTAGAAATAGCCATGAAATCAAAGGAGATACAGCTGCAAGTTTCAAAGAAAAATACCACTATATTTCTTTTCTACTTGTGCATAATTTCCTACAGAATGTTGCTCCAGGGAACCCACCTCCATTGAGAATGTTGATACCAAATATTAATGTGATTGGAAATTTGTGGAATGAAGTGGAAAGGCATGAACAATAGGGTGAAAACTTTGTTGAAATTGACCAATTGGAGGAATAATGTCATGGCATAGGGAGTTCGACATTGCAATTTTGTTGTGTTCTTCTACACTATCATCCACCAGGCTATGGGCTTCTCACATTGATTATTGAATAATTTTGGTTGTCTACTATAACCAACTCCTTTAGGCATGACATGTTTTATGTTTTGCTAAAATGAAGCTAGCAGAGAAGGCTGGTTTTTGGAAATGATTACTGACAAATAAATGTTTGATGTCAAATTATGATCAATCAAATGACAAGTCTTGTGTGTCAAAATGATCATTGCCTGATCAGTTTTTGAATTGTAAGTCTATGTTTGATTATACTATAAGATCTAAGTGTCATACTCATCACTTTTTGATCAGATTTTGAATTGTAAGATCCATGTATCTACTATATTATATAAATAAAATATCTATAAGCTTCATGCCTTTTGCTAAAAAAAAATAAAATGAACTTTTTAAAATAAAATAAATACACTTATATGATGACATTTTAATATTAAATTAAAATTAAATTTTGGTTACTTTGATGTCTTATAAAGAAATAAATCAACTTTTTATTATTCTATTAAGATATGCCAAATAAATGCTTAACTTAGTAAAAAAGAATTACTATACAGAATAATATATTATTAATTTTAATAATATACATGAAAAGATTAAAAATAGTTATTCTTCAAAAAAAAAAAAATTATTATATATGAAATATATTGATTTTAATATAACAATTTGATGAATATAAATATAAACTAAAATTTAATTAAATAAATAGATTAATTTTAAAAAATTAATTAAAAATAATTTTTCTAAGTCTTTTAACTGGGATTTAAATATTTTATTATATTGATTTAAAATGAAATGAAATATATATACTATAACTGTAATGCTCTCACTTGTTAAAGAGGGCTAGGTATGTGAAATTATTACTTGGAAGACA
>VDFB02115606.1:0-22014 GCA_007258455.2 Sequoia sempervirens | reverse complement strand
GTGTTATATCATATTATTATAGTATTCATTCTTCTATTATGGGTTCATCATTTTTTTTCCTATTTTCACTTTTACTTCATTTTTCAATCTCCTCCCTTGGTATGTGCAAGATCATGATGCGCCAAAAAGTGGCAATGAGGAAGAAATTATGTCTTTCATCGACCAAAAAATGTGAAAATGTCGAGTTGACTTTTTTGTGGCTTGGGTGTCAGTACACACCTCTAAAGCAATGAGCAAACCAAGATTTCCATATCAGATATCTAAGTTAGATCAGATATCTGATTCAAATTAGATATTTGATTTGGATAAGATATATGATCCAAATAGGATATCCGATTTGAAGAAAGTATATATAAACAAATTTTGGGCTATCAAAATCATTTCACAGTCACAAACAACTCGCGGGTGCATAGTGAGGAGGTTCTTCGCATAACGGATATCCGATTTCGCCAATATCTGATTTGAAAAGGTTGGATTTTAGATTTTTCTTTGCTTTCATTGAATTTTGAATTAGATTTGTCTAATTTCACTTAGTTTTTTATAGATTTTTTTTCAAAATAGGGGTTTTGATTGAATTTTTATGAAAATTTTGAGTTTAGAATGGATTTTGATTAAAAATGAATGTTTTTTATGGATTTTGATTTAAAAATAGTGTTGTTTATGTATTTGTATTAAAAATTAGAGAATTTTATAGATTTTTGTTAAAAAGTAGGGTTTTTTTTGCATGTTTTTTTAAAACTAGGGTATTTTTATAATATTTTCATTTATATTGTCTAATTTAAATTGGATTAATTATTTTTTAACTTTAATCAGGCATTATGGCTACTGAGAATGAGAATGCACAAATTCCACCAGTTGAGAATGAAAATCCACCAGCTGAGAATCAAAATGCAGAAATGCCAAATGCTCCACCACCTCCGCAACCATTAATTGAAGACTTAATTGGTGAAAAATTGGAGCAATTGAGGGGAATTTGTGATGTTTATAAGAAAATAATTACATTGACAAAAATAATTACAAATGTAGAAACCATCTCCACCCAACATAATGCCTTTCATTCATGGCGAGAAACCATGAGGGAATATTATGCATGTGGATTTTTTTATGATGATGTGAAAAATCTCCAAATAACAAAATCCCACATAACATCTTTATTTATTATCCCCCGCACTGGTTTTCGAGTTAATGTTAATGGACCAAAACTTTCTATAAAATGGTGCACACATAGGGGCAGAGTAGATAACTTTTGGGATCGTTGGTGTATGGTTTTTGATAAACCACCCAACAATAATTTTGATGTACTTTAAATTTAATTTATTAAAAAAATATACGCTGAGTTTTTGTTAGGGCATCATGTCAATTACTTTGAAATTAAACCCTTCCAGGGTGTTGGAGGAGGTATGCCTCAGGATAGGCCAAGGGCAGTTAGAGTAGTAAGGTACCCACATGTTCCCCTTCCTCCCCTTCCTCCACCACCTCCAATACAACATCCAGATATTACGGAGGATGCAACCACACAAACTATCTAGGCCATTCACTCTTTGATTGGTATTTTGGTTTCCCATGCTTCTTCAGTAGCTTAGCCACATTCTGGTGATGTTGGCAATGGATCCAGTGCTACTGCATCATCCTCCCCAGGTCCACATATTTTTGTGCCACATATTTGCAATATGTGCCACCAGATATGCTTGGGTCCTATTGTACAACCCGCTGAGCATCCATTAGACACTTTTGATTATGACATCCAGGATGTGGAGATTATAGGAGATCACACGCAGGGGAGTGGAGAACACCCTACAGAGTCCTCTCCTACTAGATAGGTGGACATTGGAATAGTTACACAAGTAACATTTAAGGTGTAAATTCATAACTTGCATTTTTTTTTAAATGAATATTAATAAGAGATAGTATCATGTACTAATATTTGTTTACATGGTCTATTTAATAGTTAATGTCTGAGGAGGAGCTCACAAGGGTGACTGATAGCACCCTTAGGGGCATTTCATTTGGCCTTGACACACACACAGTATGTATTTTCGCACTCACTCATTTACATTTTTTTACTGTACACTTGCTTGTCATTTGAATTGTCATTAATGAAATTATATATTAACTTATATGTTTATCTTATTCTCTGCTTGTAGGAAACACCTAGTGTGAGCGAGGAGCAGTGCTCTCCAGACTATGGAGGTGAAATGTTAGATAAGGGAAAGGTAATTGAACTCAAATTTGATTGAATTAAGATTTATAAGATCTTTTATTGATTATGCATACATCGACATAGATTGGTAGTTTCATATGTACTTGTCATTTTTATGTACAAGCGGTTGTGAGCTATACATCGTCATTGACAAGTGTCACAACACCTGAAGGAGTAGGTATTTGAACACCTGAAGGAGGAGGTGTTGAAACACCTCAAGGAGAAGGTGTCAAAACACCTAAAGGAGATAAAGAAAAAGATCAGTCTAAAGAGGTATGTGTTTATTTTATTTTTTGTTTGGTAAATATGTTCCTATTACCGACAATTGTATGCTAACTTGGATCAATTTTATGTTTTTGTTCACATATATAGATTGGCATTACAAAGTTTGGTTTGGTTGGTTCTTTGAGAGGGGCATATTCTAGGACTCCTGACCCTTCGAAGAGATGTATATTTCAAGTAATCAAGATTTCAATTTTAGAGTTCAATTATAATTCAATGTATATTGATTTTTATGTTAATTATTCAATTTTAAATTATATAGTATAACTAATCTCAATTGTGGTTTGACTTTTTCTTGTGTAGCTACCTTCAGATCCAATGAGTGCTTCAAGATACTCCATTTTGATGATCCAATAGTAGTTTAGGATGAGAAAGACATTTTGGCATGTAAATTTTGAATAGATACTGAGATGGCATATGCCACATATTGTAAAACTTTGTTTGAGTTGGCGTTGATTCCATTTTTGTATATGGACATACATTTGATTATTGGATAATTTGATATATAGAAGTTGATAATCAAAATTTAATTTCCTCCTCATGTGCATGATTAAACTCTTTGAAAATTTAATCAAGTGAGAAATGGTTAAATATCAATGTACAATAGCATAAAAAGAATGGTTATATTATGTAGTTTATATTCATATTGTTGATTACATTGCATTGCACATCTTTCAAACTCAAAGCATTACTTCATTGCTGCATAAGTAACAACTAGATGCTGATAGATGAAAAAAATTCAATTACAATATAGTTTTTACAAAGTCAACCTAAGCAGTTATGCAATTACTTCACATTACATAACTAATAACTAGGAGCAACTATCAATTGCATTTGCTTGTCATGGAATTCTATGAGACCACATTTCTTTGAGGAAACTTGGCACAAAACTCACAAAAAATGAAAATAAAGCACTCAAACAAACTTTAAAGGGGTCTTAGGCTTGTTGCCCCCTCATTCCACATGCTATGCAGCCATTTACTTGTGGTGTAGGGGATGAACAATGGAGAAAACATGTAATATATATATATATATGCAGACTAGAAGCATGAATTAGGATTAGAATATCACATAACATCATATAAACAAAAAAACCATCATAAACTTGAATGCCATTTAAAACATGCATGATAAATATTCATCTTTGAAACTTGAATTGTGGTAGCTTGATATACAGAGTCTATTGATGTTAGGGTTCAATTTGTATGATATTGAAAAAAGAAGCCAACTGAGTAGAGTTATTGGCATTCTTCAGAAATCATAATAATTTTTTTAGTACACTAGCCATTTTGATGTCTTCTTGTAGTCTCAAACATTATTTTGTATCATTGTTACATTAGTTTTGAGAGTGGTAGCTTAATATAGGTCCACAATACAAAATTTGGTTTACCTATGCAGTGTAACAGTGGCATAGGAATATTTTTCTTTGAAAGAACCAAAGGGTGATTGCATGTTTGAAGTGTATAAACACATATCTTTTTATAATATCAAGGATACTTTTTGAATCTTCCATGCATTTCTAATCTAAAAGGAAAGGTCTTTTTCCTAATCTGTATGCAGCCATGCTTTTGACATTGTCAAAAAGAGAAAAAATTACCTAATGATGCAAAGGCATGGCCAAGAAGTTCTAACTCTCCATATGAGAGAAGAGAGATGTTGGAGAGTACATCAAGTGAGTGAGAATAAAAGTGCAATGTGTTTTAGTTTGTAGTACTCCTCTATTTCTCTACAAATGTGTGATAAATTCTTAGTTCAATGATGCTAAAAAAATTTTGAAAAAAGAAAATTGTGTCACAGTCCACTTTCAATCCAACAAGCAAAAATGAAAGCTCAGCCTCTTGGAATGAAAATTCTTGTTTGCAAAACAAATGAATAAGAATGAGGTAGTTAAGGTGCTTGAAGTGATTTAGAGGTCAATTTTAGGGTCTTCTTGTTCACGTGAAGTGTATCAACACATACCTTTTTGTAATATCAAGGACTTTTTGAATCTTCCATGCATTGCTAATCTAAAAGGAAAGGTCTTTTTCCTAATTTGTATGTAGCCATGCTTTTGACATTGTCAAAAAGAGAAAAATGTCCCTCATGATGAAAAGGAATGGCCAAGCAGTTCTAACTCTCCACATAAGAGAAGAGATATGTTGGAGAGTACATCAAGTCAGTGAGAATAAAAGAGTAATGTGTTTTAGTTTGTAGTGCTCCTCTATTTCTCTACAAATGTGTGATAAATTCTTAGTTCAATGATGTTGAATAATTTTTGAAAAAAGAAAGTTATGTCATGGTCTGATTTCAATCCAACAAGCAAAAATGAAAGCTTGGCCTCTTGGAATGAAAATGCTTGTTTGCAAAACAAATGAATAAGAATGAGGTGGTTAAGGTGTTTGAAGTTATTTAGAGGTCACTTTTAGGGTGGAAGGCTTAAAAATCCATTTTAAATGCACTCAAACCCTTGGAACAGGGCTCATAGACCGACCTCCAGTCCAAATGTCTCCTAAATGCACAAAAAAAATGAAATTACTTCAAACCAAGTTTGTGAAGAAGTTAACTTTGTTGCCTACTAGTTTCCCTTAAGAGTCCAAAGTGCTAAAAGGAAGCAATATTTGAAGGGCTATTTATCAGAGACCGTGATGCTTATAGAATCTCCATTCAAGGCTATGGGATCATGTTGATACCATCTACAAAAACCTCTCTTGGTTTTTTCTATCTCAGAGGCGTTTTCCTGTGGTGATGATTTTTCAGTGGAGGGAAAAGTTGCCAGATGCAAGCAGTGTAAAGTTGCAAAGTGGTGCAACTTTCATTCTGCAACTCGTACGACCAAACGAACTATTCCAACACATCTATATGGATACATTTATGCTAGGGATGGTCCTCTTTTGCACCCAAATATGTCGAATCACTCTGAGCTACATTGGACCGACGATTTCCCTTAAGAGCCCAAAGTGCTAAAAGGAAGCAATATTTGAAGGGCTATTTTTTAGAGACCGTGAGGCTTACAGAATCTCCATCTAAGGCTATGGGATTGTGTTGGGACCATCTACAAAAACCTCTCAGTTTTTTCTATCTCAGAGGCATTTTCCTATGGTGATGACTTTTCAGTGGAGGGAAAAGTTGCCAGATGCAAGCAGTGTAAAGATGAAAAGTGTTGTAAATTTCATTCCGCAACTTGTACGACCAAATGGACTATTCCAAGACATCTAGATGGGTACGTTTACGCTAGGAATGGTCCTCTTTTGCACCCAAATACACCGAATCACTCTGAGCTACATTGGACCGACGATTTCCCTTAAGAGTCCAAAGTACTAAAAGGAAGTAATCTTTGAAGGGCTATTTCTCAGAGACTGTGAGGATTATAGAATCTTTGTCTAAGGCTATGGGATTGTGTTGGGACCATCTACAAAAACCTTTCAGTTTTTTCTATCTTGGAGGCGTTTTCCTGTGGTGATGACTTTTCAGTGGAGGGAAAAGTTGTCAAATGCAAGTAGTGTAAAGTTGCAAAGTGGTGCAACTTTCATTCTGTAACTCATACGACCAAACAGACTATTCCAACACGTCCAGATGGGTATTTTTATGCTAGGGATGGTCCTCTTTTGCACCCAAATACGCCAAATCACTCTGAGCTACATTGGATCGACGATTTCCCTTAAGAGTCCAAAGTGCTAAAAGGCAGCAATCTTTGAAGGGATATTTCTCAGAGACCGTGAGGCTTACAGACTCTTCGTCCAAGGCTATGGGATCGTGTTGGGACCATATACAAAAAAATCTCTCAGTTTTTATTATCTTAGAGGCATTTTCCTGTGGTGATGATTTTTCAGTGGAGGGAAAAGTTGCCAGATACAAATTGTGTAAAGTTGCAAAGTGGTGCAACTTTCATTCCACAACTCGGACGACCAAAAAGATTGTTCCAACACATTTGGATGGGTACTTTTACACTAGGGATGGTCCTCTTTTGCACCCAAATATGCTGAATCACTCTGAGCTACATTGGACAGACGATTTCCCTTAAGAGTCCAAATTGCTAAAAGGTAGCAATCTTTGAAGGGCTATTTCTCGGAGACGGTGAGGCTTACAGACTCTTCGTCCAAGGCTATGGGATCATGTTGGGACCATCTACAAAAATCTCTCTCATTTTTTGCTATCTCGGAGGCATTTTTCTGTGGTGATGAATTTTTAGTGGAGAGAAAAGTTGTCATATGCAAGCAGTGTAAAGTTGCAATGTGGTGCAACTTTCATTCCACAACTCGTATGACCAAACAAACTATTCCAACACATCCATATGGGTACGTTTATGCTAGGGATTGTCATCTTTTGCACCCAAATACACTAAATCACTCTAAGCTACATTGGACTGACGATTTCCCTTAAGAATCCAAAGTGCTAAAAGGCCATACCATCTATTGTACGGTTTGTAGGTGGATGGAATGACCATGGTAGATATTATTAGGACTGTATAAGGTGACTAAGTGGGTTTAAAGAGCTAGAAAGGTCTTTAGTTGAGTTGGTGAGTTACAACATGGTAACGTCGATGAAATGTGGGGGCAACAAGATTTAAGGTTGGATCAAGCTTGTGCAGATTCTAACAATGTCATCTTTAATTGTAATTACAAGTGTTGTTTAAAGAAACCTAGCTCTTGCATCAGAAAACTCTTACCCAATCAACTTGAACATTATGCACACCCAAATACCTTGTTTCCACTTTGCTAGATAAAAGACTCAATTACATTGGAAATGACCTTCACATGACCTTTTTACATTTTTTTTGGGAAAATTGGCAAGCCACTGTAATTTATTATATATAAATAGGAGATATTACAAAACTTGGTTCAAACGAGCATACTGGTAGGAAAGAATACGAAGAAAACCTCTAATTGTAGCTTGATTAATTACAATAATTTATTATAGAATTGTCCCAATAACAGTAACAAAGCATACACCTGCATATACATGATGCCCATACACAGTTATGACCTTTTTACATTGTTTCACATTTCAAAATTCAAATTTTACAAAATTTTCATATTGGAGGCATTCAGGGCACAGTCTTCCACAAGAGTAGTATGTTCACGTTCTGGACTGACAAGCACCTGTACAAACCATCAAGGTAGTAGTTAAACTACATACAATAGAAAAAATGCTAAGAATAAAAGACACTTAAAATAACAAATCTATATTATTGTAATTTGTCGCATACCTCTTTGATTGGATCAGAGCTAACTATTGTTGTAGTAGGTCCATGATCAATCATGCCAAAAATATCGCAAAATTTGTCAAATGAGAAATCTATATTGTCACAATAGAAAAGATTCTTAGACTAACAAATCTATATTAATCTAAACAACCTGAATGATGATGAATTGGTAATGCAAACTATAAAATATGCTTAGAATAGCCAATATATATTATTCTAAATGACCTAATTGAATATGAGATTGTAATGCAAACTATAAAAGATGCTTAGAATAACCAATCTATATTACTGTAATCTATTGCATACCTCTCCAAAAGGATCAAAGCTAGCTATTGTTGCAGCGGGTCCATGATCAATATTACCAAAAATATCACAAAATTTGTCAAATGAGAAATCTATATTGTCACAACAGAAAAGATGCTTAGACCAACAAATCTATGTTAATCTAAACAAACTGAATGATGATGAATCGGTAATGTAAACTATAAAAAATGCTTAGAATAACCAATCTATATTATTCTAAATGACCTAATTAATGATGAGATGGTAGGGTAAGTGCACCGAAATGGTCCCACTTTTGTGGCCAAACTAACAAATAACGCGTTCGCATTATAGTTTTCTTTGCAAATTTTCTTTGGTATTTGCTTTGGAATACCAACCCAAAGGCTTGGAGGGCATTCCCAAAGACCAGAGATGTGTTTTTTCTAAATTCAACAAATTTTTACATAATCGGGTTCATGCTCACCATCAAGATTGCATCTAGTTCAATATCAAGAAAATCAAACACATAGGTAATGTTAGGTTCTTTATTAGCTTTCCAACAATGTAATTTTTCTCACCTTCTAACAATGTTAAGCCTTTCATCCATAATTTCTTTTGTTTGTATGTCCATTTTTCTTTAAAAGTAGTGTTTGGTATTTTTTTCGCTATAAATTAATTGTTCATCAAAATTTGAAATAAATTACATTTTTAGAAACTAGACTCCATTCTACAATTTTTTAAAATTTTTTTTTAAGAAAATCTATTAGTTTCAAAAAAATTTAGGGGGAGCACGGCCAAAATTTTGCTTTTTAGGAAGTGCCCACTTAGAAAATTAATAAAAAAATAAATATTCATTAAAAAATTATCACAAAATATCCAGTCCTTACTACATATTGTTATCTAACTTCTAACCGGAGCGATTTTAAAAATACTACAAAAAAGTCCACCATGCTCGGGTCACACAAGAGTTGCTATGTTATGTTTTTCTGATAGAAACAATAGAAATTTGTGTGTGTCCCTCTTTTGAACCCCTTAATCTCAACCATTTTCAAAATAAATTAGTAGTTTAGAAAGTAGACTCGGAGCACTGTGGTCCTTGTTTTTGTTCCATCTAAAAATTTTGAGTGTAGCTATCCTCAATTTCACGTCCAAGGTCAGTATTTCCTGATTTCAGAAAAAAAGTGGCCACTTAAGCCCCATTTTTGGGAACCATCTTGGTGCACTTACCTGGTAATGCAAACTATAAAAGATGCTTAGAATAACCAATCTATATTATTGTAATTTGTCGCATACCTCTCCGAAAGGATCAAAGATGGCTATTGTTGCAGCAAGTCCATGATCAATCATGCCAAAAATATCACAAAATTTGTCAAATGAGAAATGTATATTGTCACAATAGAAAAGATGCTTAGACTAACAAATCTATATTAATCTAAACTTGAATGATGATGAATTGGTAATGCAAACTATAAAAAATATTAGAATAACCAATCTATATTATTCTAAATGACCTAATTGATGATGAGATGGTAATGAAAATTATAAAAGATGCTTATAATAACCAATCTATATTAGTGTAATCTGTCAAATACCTCTCTAAAAGGATCAAAGCTAGCTATTGTTGCAGTAGGTCCATGATCAATCGTGCCAAAAATATCACAAAATTTTTCAAATGAGAAATCTATACTGTCACAATATAAAATATGCTTAGAATAACCAATCTATATTAAATTATAAATGACCTAATTGATGATGCATAATGAACTTAAGCATAATGAACCTAAGCATTGTGCCTTCAATTCTTCAAAATTTTATTCAAGTGTTCCTGAAGGGTCATCACTTTGCTTAAGAGTATCCAATATCACTTCATGATCAACATTACTAAGTGTCCATAGTTGTTTTGTCTTTGGCCTGGCATGATGCTTCAACAACTTAACATTTGTTGCTATAACAAGGTGAGAATACATGATAATGGTTTTGTGTTTCTCATAGTCTTCAAATGCAGGTATGCCATTCTTTCTAACCATATATGTTCACAGCCAAGTTCTTGCAACCACAACTGAACCTATAGGATACATGAACCCATCATCATCTTCCATCGGTTGTGTTAGATTATGCTTTACCTACACACATCGAGCCAACCAATAGTCTAATCTCTCTTCATTCCCCTGCGGTGCAACAACTGCAAAACCATGTCCTGGATTTAGTAGATATGAAAGCCAGTCATAATCAACTAAAATTTCCATTATGTCATTTGTCATGGATATTGTTTGAGATAATGGAGTTAGATAATGTGGAACCCATGTATCCACCCACTCACTTGACCCACATTGATCCCACTCGCATTGAATACAACTCTGACAAAAACAAGCCAAATCTCATGTCCAAATGGTCCATGTGCTTGCATCTAAGCTTCGAAATGAATGCATCTTTGAAGAATATTTGATTGTTTGAAAATCCAATCTGCCTCCCACTGTACCCTCCTCAACCAACCAAAATAATATGTGCACTATTGAATCAAGTGTCCCTCCTTGTGATAATGTTGAACTACACCAATCAACAATAGAATGTGCATCACTGAATTTTTCTCTTGAAATCTTCAATTCCTCCTTAACTAGAGCTCTCTTTACACATGCCCCTGTTCCATCATGCTCCCCTTTCTAATGCCTAGCTTCAAAAAAACTCTAAATATGAGGTATACCCCTCTCTACATGCATTCTACAACCAATAAAACATACGAGCATTCTTGAATTGACCTGTGCAGTTATCTGACCAAATGAGATGTTGGCCCAGTGCTATATCATGCTCCTGCAAGAACTCAAAAAAAATCTTGAAACAATGTTGGACATACTCGGATGAGTGAGATCTATCATCACTCATATAAAAATGATACTCTATGATTATCTTTTGATCCCCCTCTGTACTATCAAGTGCATGTCTAAATGTTATGTGGACAAATATAGCAATCTAAATGGAATTATAATACTGAGATTGTACCTCATTTTGTGGTTACAATGTGTAGTTTTATGCAAAATCAACCACTGATATAATAGTTCCAATTGGAAAAGAGTCCTTACACATTCTGAATTTTTGATCCAACCACTGAGACCTATGACTATGCCTTGCATACTTGTAGAAAAGATTGTCCTTAAAATTTGAAAGAAAATCAGCAACACTGCATTCTTTTGAAACCAACTCACATCTATAACCTTCACCTCCACTCTACAAAGTATATTTGACTATCTCATATCTCTTTTTCTCAACAAGCTTCTTTCCAAATTCATGTTTAGAAACCTCATGAAAACATTGAACAAACTTTGAAAATCCACCACATTGTGAGCACTTTGCATTTAAACAATCATTTCTATAGAAAAAGAAACCATCATCTCTAGAACATAAGAAAAAGATCTAGAAAGTCCCTTGATGATTCGGAAGATGCATTACACCACACTCCTGCAACATTTCATTAGTACGCAAAAGTAGAACAGATATAGCATAATAGTTCATGGTACAATGAAAACTCCACATGGTATTCGCAATGGAAAATATTATGAATTTTAAGAGGCACACAATAAAATGTCTTCAAACCTTCAAAAGTCCTTTGCGAGATTTCCATATTTGGATGTGTTTCAATAAATTTTTTGAACAACATTTTTTTGCTTAATTCCAAGAAATGTTTAGGATGTGGTGTATGGTCTCGATTTCCAATTCTTAACTTTAAAACATCCTTTGCATTGGGTGATACTCTAGAGTTATCATGCCAAAATTATTGAATTACCTGCTTTACATTATCAGTTTGCTTCTTATCAACACGTGGAATGTAACGCCTGTCGTGCAAACCCCAAAGGACATCAACAATGCACACATTTTTTTAATAAAAATAATACAAAGTAAACATATAATGAAACATTAAACATAATTACATTACACGATAACATCATAAACATCTAAGTCCTTTGGGGCATGCAAGGCCACATCGCATAAAACCAACCCATAATGAAAGATACATATAAGGATAAATAACTTAACTAATGGGTATGTGCAGCATCTTCATGGAAAAAACATGCCCTTAAGTGGCAAAAAATTTAGAAAAAATAGAGTTAGGCAACTTGACGTAAAAATTTGAATAAGTTATCTATATTATTTAAAAAATATGTAAGAATAGAATTTGTAGAAAATTGAATGTAGTTTCTAAACTACTAGGTTTATTTATAAAAAAAAAATCTATTTGGTGAAAATTTGAAATTTCAATGCAGTAGTACTTAAATTTCAGGGAAAAAATATGAATAGGTGTTTGTCTGACCACCCTAATCACAATAAAATGATAATATTTTTTTATAATATTTTAGACATAAGTAGATGACTCATGTCTCAATGTGATGCATATTATTTTGCAATTTTTTTCCAAGTAAATAATTAATTATGATTTTTTTATTACAACTTTTAAAAAATATAAAAACTTGTACGTTTGACCACCTTAACTTGGTCAAAACTTCATGAAATTTATTTTTTCTCCTTTTAATCCTATAGTATGTGAAGCATAGAATGTGACGCATTTTTCAAATTCAAAAAATATGATACCGTTTGAAAGTTATAGATTTTTTTCAATCAGCCTATCAATCAAGACTTTACTTGTAAATTAAATAGAAAATGAATAATAATTATTTATTAAATTCAAAGTAAATCATAATTTATATTTGTGGAAAGCTGAGAATATCCTTTAAAAACCCTTTTCATTTTATCAATTTTGGGTATAAAAAAAGTCGTCAGCTACATACCCTACAAATACCCATCATATCGCCACTTTTTGGCCCATCATGATCCTGCACATACCCTAATCTTTACATCCATCATAGACATTAAAATAATCATTTAAAAAAGATAACATCCATATATCCATAAGCATAAGTATAAATACATCACATGATACAAACCATAATAAATCTCATAAATCATGAATGGTTACAAGGGTGCATTTACAATACATCATATTTTAATACATTACATGTTCACAATACATGAGATACAATAAAACCTCTCATACATGTGGGATAGATACATCATACAAGGAATATCTGAAATATAAGATGATTAACTAGTACGAGCTCCATTTAAAGGACACTGTGTAGAACGAACGTTGATGGGGAACCCAACGGGTGCGGAGCACGTTCCACCCGACCACGTGGGTTTTAGAAAAAAACCCACCCCCCATGCTTAAAGGTGACAAGGAAGTGACCGCGACCAAGAATGCCACAAGACTAACTCCAATAAAGAATATCATAGTAACAATAACTCCAAAAGAAACAACAAAAGATTACATAGATCATAAGCGACAACAACCAAGAATTAATCATAATAAACACAAAGCCATAAAACACATCATAAATAAGCCAAAGCCAACAACCATTAACCACTTCCACAGGCAAGCAAGAAAGCAAAGCATAAGGGAAAATAGTGGAGAGTGTCATCACATAGCCCACATGGGTTATCCTGGCCCTTCCTCCAACATGAGGTGTCAGCCCCCATCTATGGTTATCCTGGCCCTTCCTCCTACTTGAGGCGTCGACCCCATAGGTGACTCATGCAGAGCCATTAACCTCTCGAGAAGATGAGGTAACGACCTTTCCAACCATGACCTTCTCATTCTACCATTAGTCTGTGAAAGCCCTAATGGATAGACGAGGTATCCAAGATTATCTTATTATGTTATTATTACCCATCCCCCTAAGTTCTATTATTAGGTTTTCACTTGTTAATATAACTCTTACATGGGTTATCCTAAGCCCTTCCTCCTTTTGAGGCACTGACCCCCATGAAGAGCCACTCTCCCTAGAGACCCCAAAACATAATCAAAATCAAGGGTTGTACCATAAAGAACAAGGCATTAAATATCAACAGATGACATGCGAGCCATTACCCATCTTGCTAAAAGGCACACAATAGAGGCTCAACAAAATCTCGTACAACCCTTTCACAATAATGATACCAAATAACTTGCCACAACAAGAGCACTTGAAAAGAGAAACATCACTAAACAATGAAATCAAGCCTTTGGAAGCCTACAATACATGATATCCCTAAACGGGTTCCTAAACTAAACTGGGTTCCCACATCAAGAGAACCCACCAGAACAATAATATAATGATAACAAGAAAACCCAAACAATTTACAGGATTTCAAACTCAAATCAACATAATAATTTTACACAATGATAAGCAATTCATTTTATTCCATTACTAAATCTCTATTTCCATAATAAAATTTTGAAATAAAATTCAATGATAATCAATTTCGCCTTTTTCCAATAACCATAACAACCATAGATCCAAATTTCACAAAAGAAGAAAATATATTGTTATATTTATTATATATATATATAATATTCAGCTTTATTCTATTATTAGACTTTTAAATTTAAATAATTCAGGTCTGGTAAAAAAAATCATCCATAAGCCAATACCTAAATATATAAACATATAAAAATACATACATATATATATACACATTTGAAAATAAAAATAACAAATAAAAAAAAATGCTACAGACAAGGCCACTACCGCCAGTCCGTAGGACTACGCACAACAGTCCTTGTGACTATTGCACTCAATAGTTCGTAGGACTGTTGTGGGTAGCCCACAGGCTGTGAAGGGGAGAGGGGAAGGGTACAGCCAACACCGTCCTTCCCTCTGACCTTAAAAATATATATTTTTTCTTTTAATTATTTAAAAAAATAATGAAATCCCTACATGGGTTCAGCCCAAGAACAAATTTCAAAATAAATAAAATATCAACTGTATATATATATATGTCAAACAAAATATAACATTTTTTGCAGTATATTCACTATACAAATATATATATGTATGTATGTATATATGTATATACATCTTTTCACAAGTGTGTGTATATATATATCCAAAAATCCATTTATTTTAGAGGGGAAATATTTTTTCTATAACAGATCATAAAAATACTGGACATTTTCATAGACCCAATTAAATTTCTTTCATTGGTTTGCTACCCAATAAATTTTAACTCTCAAAAGATTTTTCTTTTACAGAGAACATTTTTTTTTTTTGTTTACTGATTCAGAGAAATAAAAGAAATAGAATGGAACCTGAAGTCCTACGCTTGTTGAGGAATTGATGAAGCTTTTCTTGATTCCAAATAGCCTTTATGAAGAGCTCCCATTTCTTTCTTCAGAACTTCTCCACCAGTTTTCTTGATCAATTTTCTAATCTAAAATTTTAATTCAGAAGAGCCTCCCTTCCAGAATAATGAAAGAGAAACCAAATTATACAGAGAAAACAAGAGAGGATGCCAATATCCAGAACTCAGTATTTTTTTGAAGCTTCTGTCATTTTTCTTGTGAATGAAAACCTCTCAATTTTGCTATTAAATAAAAAAGATATTTTCTTCTATTTCAAAAACTCCAAAAATCATAATTAAAAGAAGCTTTCTATTTCATCACCAACCTTTCAGCCAAAATCTTCACATTCATTGGTCATTTTCTTCTTTTCTTTCTTTTCTTGATTTTTTTTTCTATTCAAACAACACTATTTGTTTTAATTTTGATTTTGCAATTTATGCTTGCAATTCACACAATTTAACTTATTTAATTATTTTATTCCATTAATTATCCTCAACATGCTATTTTCATTAAACTATCTAAATACCAATTTTAAATAATTTAATTTACACCTTTCAATTTATTTATCCTTAATAAATTACATGGCTTTTAATTTAGGACTTTTTATATTTTAATATAAACTATTCCAATAACTATTATTAAAATTTATTAAAATCATTTAGTTATTCAAATTACATTATACAACAACACCAATGTAAGACAAATAACATAATTACTTTTACACAAAAAACTATTATAAAATGAAAAAATAACAAAGGTCAAAGACGCACAATACCACTAAACATAAAACAGGTTGGCGAACTTGGGACTGGGTGACTTCCTTGTCATCTCTGTTTCAACTTCATGCCTGTTGGTATAATTTGATGCTCGCCCTATCTTTCCGAAGCAGGTGGAATCAAGACTTTGTTCCTGCAACTCCTGCATACAAACAAGGTTGTGTACAACATGTATATATATATAATCAAATACAACACATCGTGAGAAGGAATCGCAACATAGCAGGGCACTCGCAAATGAGTGGTGCTACACTGTCCCCTCACCAAAACTATAATAACAATTACAACATCAAGAATAAAGTAACATTGCTAAACTAAATTGATCACATTATATCATCATAAAATGATTACTAATCCACTGCATCACAATATACTACTGAAATAAAATTAAACATCACCAAACCATAATGTCATATCATTATATCCATGTCATCAAATAAAGTAGCATAATCATCAAGCAGTCTAAACTATCCAATCCACCAATCCAACCAATAAATAGTAACTATCAAAGTCTCAAAGTATCAAGCAAAAACCATAGAAAAATAACAAGTCCAAACAACAACATGAGGGGTATTACATGGAAGCCTCCTGACAAAAGCCCATGTATCATTTTGAAGAGGATCATCTATTCTTTCTCTTCTTCCAAGTGCTCTATCCAAAGTTTTATGATTTATGTCAAAATCAATACAAGTTTGTCTCATAAAGCGAGCCTTTTTCAATTGATGGCTTCCTAGGGCGGTTGTAATGACTCTCTGAGTAGCTCTCTTATCTTTTTCCTTGTTATTTTTTCCAATAGACTTGAGAGCATTAAAAAGATTTTTGACAATAATAGAATTTTTTTTGGTCTTCTTGTTCACACAAATCTTCAATTTGGCAAGAAAATGTCTCATCTTATGCATCTCTAGCAATTGTACAAAAAGTTGGCACTGCTCGGTCAATGTCTTATCATTAAAATATTGTATGAAAAGTTTTCTAGCCCACAACCGAATGGTTCGTGTTGACCTTTTTCCTTCAAAATTGTTTATAATGTTCTCATCAATTTCAAGTAACCATTTAGTGGTTCTTGAAGGTATTGAGTTTGGAATATGTCTTTCTTCCACACAAGGTTCTTCATTTCTCATGTAATCTGGTGAAACATAATTTACACTTAGTTCAATATTATGTTCAACATCTTCAATTCCAACATTTTCACCTTCAATTTGAATAATTTCATTCCCAATTTCAGTATCATATTCAACATCTTCAAATCCAAAATTTTCACCTTGAAAACTTTCATTATCAATTTTAGGGTAAGTGCACCAAAATGGTTCCCAAAAAAGGGGCTTAAGTGGCCACTTTTTTTCTGAAATCAGGAAATGTTGACCTTGGACATGAAATTGAGGATAGTTACACTCAAAATTTTGAGATAGAACACAAATAAGGATCGAAGTGCTCTGAGTCTACTTTCTAAAATACTAATTTATTTTGAAAATGGTTGAGATTAAGGGGTTCAAAAGAGGTATGTACACAGATTGGTATTGGTTTTGTCAGAAAAACATAACAAAGCAACTCTTGTATGACCTGAGCACGATGAACTTTTTTGTAGTATTTTTAAAATCGCTATGGTCAAAAGTTAGCTAACAACATCTAGTTGATGCACAATTTTTCTGATAATTTTTTAATGAATATTTAATTTTTTACTAATTTTCTAAGTGGGCACTTCCTGAAAAGCAAAATTTTGGCTGTGCTCCACCTACAAATTTTGGAAAATAATTGATTTTTGATTTTTTTTTCTTTTTTTTTTTAAATTTGTAGAATGGAGTCTAGTTTCTAAAAATGTAATTTATTTGAAATTTTGATGAATGGTTAATTTATAACAAAAAAAACACCAAACACTGCTTTTTAGCAAAAAACAGACATACAAACAAAAGAAATTATGGATGAAAGCCTTGACATTGTCAAAAAGTGAAAAAGATTACATCGTTGGATAGCTATAAGAGAACTTAAGATTACCCATGTGTTTGATTTTGTCGATATTGAACTAGATGTAATCTTGATGGTGAACACAGACTCGATTATGTGAAAAAATGTAGAATTTGCAAAAACACGTCTTTGTCCTTGTTGGGAATGCCCTCCAAGCCTTTAGGTTGGTATCCCAAGGAAAATAATTTCACTTTTTTCTTTGTTTTTAACGTGAAATAATGCACTCGCGTTTTTTAAAACTTTTTTGAAAAGTGGCCACAAAATTGGTACCCAACTTCATGCACCCACCCTTCAATATTTTCATTCCCAATTTGAATATCATGTTCAACATTTTCAGCTTGAACATTTTGAGCATCAATTTGAAAATTTTCATTCCCAATTTCAATATCATGTTCAACATTTTCACCTTGTACATATTCAATTTCCTCTTCACTTGAAAGATCATAGGGCTCACATTCACGAATATTTAACATACCTTGTCTTCTCTTCCTATGACCTTCTTTATATTTTTGTCTATATGCTTCAATTTGTTCTTTTCTAAGCTTTCTCTTACGTTTATACTTTTGACAACTACTGCTCCCCATTATACCTCATAAAAGATGTTGAAAAATCATTGTTTATGAAAACTTTGAGTACAAGATGCTCCAAAAAGTTGATCTTTGTCTCTTCTTGTCTGAAACCATGCATTTGTCGCCTGCAAAGCTTGCAAAAAGAATGTAGGGTCCATTGGAATGAAAAAAATGGTCCATATGGGGTTTTGGTATGGCCCACAAATCGGATATCCGACTAAATCCGATATCTGATATGAATTTTTTTTAAAATAAAACAATAATTCTCTCTAACAGTAGGATTTTAGTGTTACAAATCAAATATCTGATTTGTGCATACATAGACCTAACTATAATTAGGAGGTGGAGGTTGGGAAAGAGAGAGAGAGAGAGAGAGAGAGAGAGAGAGAGAGAGAGAGAGAGAGAGAGAGAGAGAGAGGACAGAGAGGTAGAGAGTTTAAGGGTTTAAGGATTTAAGGGTTAAGGGTAGAGGGCCAAGGTTAGAGTGGAGAGACATAGGAGTGAGTGAGAGGGAGAGAGAGACTTGAGAGAGGGAGAGGGGGTAGGAGGGAGTGACTTGAGAGAGAGAGAGAGAGAGTGGGGGGAAGGGAGAGGGGAAGAAGGGGAGAGAGAGGGAGAGAGAATTAGGAGGGGGTGTTGGATCTTAGTTGTGTTCAAATGATTTGTCTTTGATGTCAAAATACCTTTTAGTTAGTTCTCTTTGGTGACAGTCTTAGATTGGAGTTTCATGCTTTATCATGGTACAAATTTAATGACAAATTTGATTATATGGCTTATTGGTCTTGGCATTCAGTGGACAGTTTTATGGCTTTGGGTTTCATTCAGATTTGGTTTTCATTCATATCCTGTTGTACTGATCAGTTTGAGCTTCATGTAGATATAGGTTATCTTACTTTTCTAATAAATTGGATTATGGTATTGGTTTTCAGTTTTTTGGATCTCTTCAGTTTCATAATTATGATCTTTGTCTTCACTCATTCAGGTATAATATTTTATGGTTTACTCAGTATTATTTGAGTTGGTATATCGTTGATGATCATGGCACATATTTTGCTCAATACTTCGATACATTGCTCCATTTAAGACAGTATGGTTATTGCTTTATTTGACTCAATGGAACTTGATGTCATATTTGACTAAGGCATATGAATTTAACAATATATATGGAGACTCTATTATACGAGCCTTGATCGGCATCTAATGGTATCTTGTCAAATATATAAGTGAAGGTAATGTGCATGGCTCGAAGATAATGTTACTTTGGGCATCATTTTTTTTTTAAATGGCTAACTTGCAATGATATCGAGCCTTATTGAATTTGAAAATGACTTTGGTAAAATCCATCGACAACCATCATACATTTCTATACTTGTCATTTCCTTTGGAGATCATGTGGTCGGCATTATTATCTAATAATTTGTTCTATTTTAATAATGTGGTCGGTAGACTTTGGACTTTGACAACGAACTCAACAATTTTTTGAGTTGATTATTATGGTTTTGATTTATGCGAACTTCGAACTTCATTATGTTCTTTTGAGTAGGCATCGATTGTTTTGGAAAAGGAATGTTTAGGGGAAAATGAGCTCTATGTTTTTCATTTGGTTTGGTATGGAACCCTATCCGCCAACATGAAGACATTGTGATCTCCTATCTTCTTTGAATTTTCTCTCATCCCTCTTTGTCATTATTTTATGGTTCCAAAAATAGCTCATCATGAGAGTTCAGCCTACATATAGTTCTTTCTCTTTGCATGAAAAGATGGTTTTCTTTCAAGGGAAATCGTGGGAGCTGCAAATTCTGACAGGTATTATTATTTGGTATTTATATTTAGAAAATGGAAGCTTTTGGTGTGCTATTGTCTTTCTTCTAGAAAACTCTTTGTGGCTAAAGACTTTTTTGCATGATATGGGTTCGGTTACACTTTCTCTAGTATCATATTTTTTGTGCAAATGTTATTATTGATCATTGTGTTCATTTTGAAATGAAATGGTTACATTTCATGATAGATTGGTAAACCATAAAACATAACAGGAAATGATACCTCTATGAAATCTTTCACCTGTCATTAGTCTGATGGATTCAACATATGGGTTTTATATTTATAATTTTTTAGACAATGGGTAGTCGTGCTTTTTGAGAAATTTGTCAGTTTCAATTGGAAATCTTTTCATTCATTATAGAAATAAATGTTTGAGCATTTGGGTATTCTAAAATTAGTAACTATTATGAAGATTATTGCTCTTGATTTGGGTTTTCGTGTAAAACTCTTGCAATTTGAATAAAAGGCATTATTATAACACTGTCAAAGTTTATTTACTACCTGTTGCACATGCATTACTCTTGCAGTCATTCATTCACTGGCATCTTTTTCCTAAAAATAGAAAGGAGGTTTTAGATTCTCCTTTGAACTCGAATTCTTTGAAGACTCTTTTGATAGAAAAACTTGAAAATGTATATAAAAACAGTGTTGTGAACACTATGATACTTTTGGTTATCATTCTAAGATATTGTTACTAGGTGTATCAAGAAATGTATTGAAAAAGCTTTGTAATACAAAAATTGAAAAACTTGATGCAGAGAAAAGTTGTAATTCTTCTCTATGTAATATTTTAAGGATTCAATAGTTGAATTCTTAGGGTATTAGGTAGATGAGAAAACTGAGTTTTATGAGCGTAACTGAAAATAGAGAGATCCTCTGAGATATTATTATTATTCAGAAATATAATTTGAGGGTTTGGTTCTCCTTGAGATTGACATCTCTAAATGAGGGGTTGGTGCTCCTTGAGTAGGTGCTCAAAAAGTAGCCTGTAAGGCAATGTAAGCAGTGGTTTTTGAAGTTAATCTAGTGAGGCAATTTAGGAGTGGTTTTTCTACCCCATAAGGGTTTTCCACTTGGAAAATTATGTCTCATGGTCTCTTTGTTTTGATGTCATAATGCTTCTTGATTGTGATAATTTTGTGAGTAATTGTTCTTATCAGTATGTGCATTGTTGAATGTTAGTTTCCTCATCTCTGAAAATGGTTATATCAAAATGTCTTGCACAAGTGTTCTATCAGTGTTGAAAGTTCTGATAGAAAGTATAAAAGTATTTGTTTGATTCATAGCTCAATAATTGTTATAATGTGCGTAAAGTTTTTTGTTATCTCAATACCTATTTTGTGTCATTTTGTTGCACTATTGTTGCAGTGTCTTATAAAGCTACATTGAAATCAGTTGGTTAAGAAGTGTTTCAATAATGTTGGTCTTAACTTACACTGTCTTATGAGTTGCACCTGTACTATCATCCTACTCTGATTGTTAAACATGGTCAGTCACAATTGTTTTGAAAAATGCAAGATATCTCTCTCAAAGCATATTGGCATAAGCTTTCTAATGGACAGAGTTGATGTTGTCATATCTTTATTTACCCCTTTTCATAAATGCTCTCAAAGTGATTACTCTTCTCTGTTGTTGATAGAAAGGATATTTGAATTAAAAGTCTTGGTCAAAGTTGAAAAAAATTTAGACACTGATTCACCCCCCCACTCTCAGTGTCTGTCCATAACTCCAACAGGGGGAAGGGAGAGGGAAAGAATGGGAGAGAGAGAGAGAGAGAGAGAGAGAGAGAGAGAGAGAGAGAGAGAGAGAGA